>JBBPBX010030456.1:0-35172 GCA_038048925.1 Garcialebias charrua
TAAATAAGTACTGTATTTTCCGGACTATAAGTCTCACCTTTTTGCCTAATTTGCATGCCCTGTGACTTATAGAGAGGTGAGACTTGTTTATGGATTTTTTTCCCATATTTTTAGACCAAATTTTGGCTCAGATATGACAGTTTTTCCATTTTGGCAAAAATGGTGCAGTACCGCTTTCGGCCGCTAGGGCTGCAGTACCACCTTTGTCCGCTAGGGTAAATGTGTCACGGTTAGCTTCGTTGATTTTCCTTGTACGTTTGAGCAAATAGCTCATAAACCACACAGCAGATTTTTTTTTTCAAACTTACAGAAAGTGATCACTAGATGTACATTTACAAACTGTTAGCTGTTGGAGTTATTTGAGATAAAATTCTATGTTTTATAGACGTAAATGTGTCACGGTTAGCTTCGTTGTTTTTCCTTGTACTTTTTCAAAGCAAAACATTTAAATCCAGCGGATTTGACCATTACGTGAATTTATTAAGGAACAGTTAAGCTAAGACACATGTTTGCTATAATTTTCAGCAGTCAAATAATTGTTTTTACCGTGTTAATCTTGTGATTCCGTGCATGGTTCTGTGGTCATCATTTCCAGCAGGGCAGATGACGCACTGACACGTCGCGTAGCGGTGACGCATAATAGATGCGACTTATATAAAGGTGCAACCTGTTTATGGATTTTTCACACATTCATACATCACTCTACTACACACACATTCATACATCACTCTACTACACACACATTCATACATCACTCTACTACACACACATTCATACATCACTCTACTACACACACATTCATACATCACTCTACTACACACACATTCATACATCACTCTACTACACACACATTCATACATCACTCTACTACACACACATTCATACATCACTCTACTACACACACATTCATACATCACTCTACTACACACACATTCATACATCACTCTACTACACACACATTCATACATCACTCTACTACACACACATTCATACATCACTCTACTACACACACATTCATACATCACTCTACTACACACACATTCATACATCACTCTACTACACACACATTCATACATCACTCTACTACACACACATTCATACATCACTCTACTACACACACATTCATACATCACTCTACTACACACACATTCATACATCACTCTACTACACACACATTCATACATCACTCTACTACACACACATTCATACATCACTCTACTACACACACATTCATACATCACTCTACTACACACACATTCATACATCACTCTACTACACACACATTCATACATCACTCTACTACACACATTCATACATCACTCTACTACACACACATTCATACATCACTCTACTACACACACATTCATACATCACTCTACTACACACATTCATACATCACTCTACTACACACACATTCATACATCACTCTACTACACACACATTCATACACTCTACTACACACACATTCATACATCACTCTACTACACACACATTCATACATCACTCTACTACACACACATTCATACATCACTCTACTACACACACATTCATACATCACTCTACTACACACACATTCATACATCACTCTACTACACACACATTCATACATCACTCTACTACACACACATTCATACATCACTCTACTACACACACATTCATACATCACTCTACTACACACACATTCATACATCACTCTACTACACACACATTCATACATCACTCTACTACACACACATTCATACATCACTCTACTACACACACATTCATACATCACTCTACTACACACACATTCATACATCACTCTACTACACACACATTCATACATCACTCTACTACACACACATTCATACATCACTCTACTACACACACATTCATACATCACTCTACTACACACACATTCATACATCACTCTACTACACACACATTCATACATCACTCTACTAAACACACATTCATACATCACTCTACTACACACACATTCATACATCACTCTACTACACACACATTCATACATCACTCTACTAAACACACATTCATACATCACTCTACTAAACACACATTCATACATCACTCTACTAAACACACATTCATACATCACTCTACTAAACACACATTCATACATCACTCTACTACACACACATTCATACATCACTCTACTACACACACATTCATACATCACTCTACTAAACACACATTCATACATCACTCTACTAAACACACATTCATACATCACTCTACTACACACACATTCATACATCACTCTACTAACACACATTCATACATCACTCTACTACACACACATTCATACATCACTCTACTAAACACACATTCATACATCACTCTACTACACACACATTCATACATCACTCTACTAAACACACATTCATACATCACTCTACTACACACACATTCATACATCACTCTACTACACACACATTCATACATCACTCTACTACACACATTCATACATCACTCTACTACACACATTCATACATCACTCTACTAAACACATTCATACATCACTCTACTACACACATTCATACATCACTCTACTAAACACATTCATACATCACTCTACTACACACATTCATACATCACTCTACTAAACACATTCATACATCACTCTACTACACACACATTCATACAAAACTCTACTACACACACATTCACACATCACTCTACTACACACACATTCATACAGCACTCTACTACACACACATTCATACATCACTCTACTACACACACATTCATACATCACTCTACTACACACACATTCATACATCACTCTACTACACACACATTCATACATCACTCTACTACACACACATTCATACATCACTCTACTACACACACATTCATACATCACTCTACACACACATTCATACATCACTCTACTACACACACATTCATACATCACTCTACTACACACACATTCATACATCACTCTACTACACACACATTCATACATCACTCTACTACACACACATTCATACATCACTCTACACACACATTCATACATCACTCTACTACACACACATTCATACATCACTCTACTACACACACATTCATACATCACTCTACTACACACACATTCATACATCACTCTACTACACACACATTCATACATCACTCTACTACACACACATTCATACATCACTCTACTACACACACATTCATACATCACTCTACTACACACACATTCATACATCACTCTACTACACACACATTCATACATCACTCTACTACACACACATTCATACATCACTCTACTACACACACATTCATACATCACTCTACTACACACACATTCATACATCACTCTACTACACACACATTCATACATCACTCTACTACACACACATTCATACATCACTCTACTACACACACATTCATACATCACTCTACTACACACACATTCATACATCACTCTACTACACACACATTCATACATCACTCTACTACACACACATTCATACATCACTCTACTACACACACATTCATACATCACTCTACTACACACACATTCATACATCACTCTACTACACACACATTCATACATCACTCTACTACACACACATTCATACATCACTCTACTACACACACATTCATACATCACTCTACTACACACACATTCATACATCACTCTACTACACACACATTCATACATCACTCTACTACACACACATTCATACATCACTCTACTACACACACATTCATACATCACTCTACTACACACACATTCATACATCACTCTACTACACACACATTCATACATCACTCTACTACACACACATTCATACATCACTCTACTACACACACATTCATACATCACTCTACTACACACACATTCATACATCACTCTACTACACACACATTCATACATCACTCTACTACACACACATTCATACATCACTCTACTACACACACATTCATACATCACTCTACTACACACACATTCATACATCACTCTACTACACACACATTCATACATCACTCTACTACACACACATTCATACATCACTCTACTACACACACATTCATACATCACTCTACTACACACACATTCATACATCACTCTACTACACACACATTCATACATCACTCTACTACACACACATTCATACATCACTCTACTACACACACATTCATACATCACTCTACTACACACACATTCATACATCACTCTACTACACACACATTCATACATCACTCTACTACACACACATTCATACATCACTCTACTACACACACATTCATACATCACTCTACTACACACACATTCATACATCACTCTACTACACACACATTCATACATCACTCTACTACACACACATTCATACATCACTCTACTACACACACATTCATACATCACTCTACTACACACACATTCATACATCACTCTACTACACACACATTCATACATCACTCTACTACACACACATTCATACATCACTCTACTACACACACATTCATACATCACTCTACTACACACACATTCATACATCACTCTACTACACACACATTCATACATCACTCTACTACACACACATTCATACATCACTCTACTACACACACATTCATACATCACTCTACTACACACACATTCATACATCACTCTACTACACACACATTCATACATCACTCTACTACACACACATTCATACATCACTCTACACACACATTCATACATCACTCTACTACACACACATTCATACATCACTCTACTACACACACATTCATACATCACTCTACTACACACACATTCATACATCACTCTACTACACACACATTCATACATCACTCTACTACACACACATTCATACATCACTCTACTACACACACATTCATACATCACTCTACTACACACACATTCATACATCACTCTACTACACACACATTCATACATCACTCTACTACACACACATTCATACATCACTCTACTACACACACATTCATACATCACTCTACTACACACACATTCATACATCACTCTACTACACACACATTCATACATCACTCTACTACACACACATTCATACATCACTCTACTACACACACATTCATACATCACTCTACTACACACACATTCATACATCACTCTACTACACACACATTCATACATCACTCTACTACACACACATTCATACATCACTCTACTACACACACATTCATACATCACTCTACTACACACACATTCATACATCACTCTACTACACACACATTCATACAAAACTCTACCACACACACATTCACACATCACTCTACTACACACACATTCATACAGCACTCTACTACACACACATTCATACATCACTCTACTACACACACATTCATACATCACTCTACTACACACACATTCATACATCACTCTACTACACACACATTCATACATCACTCTACTACACACACATTCATACATCACTCTACTACACACACATTCATACATCACTCTACTACACACACATTCATACATCACTCTACTACACACACATTCATACATCACTCTACTACACACACATTCATACATCACTCTACTACACACACATTCATACATCACTCTACTACACACACATTCATACATCACTCTACTACACACACATTCATACATCACTCTACTACACACACATTCATACATCACTCTACTACACACACATTCATACATCACTCTACTACACACACATTCATACATCACTCTACTACACACATTCATACATCACTCTACTACACACACATTCATACATCACTCTACTACACACACATTCATACTAAACTTTACTACACACACACATTCACACATCACTCTACTACACACACATTCATACTGCACTTTACTACACACACATTCATACATCACTCTACTACACACACATTCATACATCACTCTACTACACACACATTCATACATCACTCTACTACACACACATTCATACATCACTCTACTACACACACATTCATACATCACTCTACTACACACACATTCATACATCACTCTACTACACACACATTCATACATCACTCTACTACACACACATTCATACATCACTCTACTACACACACATTCATACATCACTCTACTACACACACATTCATACATCACTCTACTACACACACATTCATACATCACTCTACTAACACACATTCATACATCACTCTACTACACACACATTCATACATCACTCTACTACACACACATTCATACATCACTCTACTACACACACATTCATACAAAACTCTACTACACACACATTCACACATCACTCTACTACACACACATTCATACAGCACTCTACTACACACACATTCATACATCACTCTACTACACACACATTCATACATCACTCTACTACACACACATTCATACTGCACTTTACTACACACACACATTCACACATCACTCTACTACACACACATTCATACTGCACTTTACTACACACACATTCATACATCACTCTACTACACACACATTCATACAGCACTCTACTACACACACATTCATACATCACTTTACTACACACACACACATTCATACTGCACTCTACTATACACGCACATTCACACAGCACTTTACTACACACACACATTCATACTGCACTCTACTACACACACACATTCACACAGCACTCTACTACACACAATTCATACATCACTCTACTACACACACATTCATACATCACTCTACTACACACACATTCATACATCACTCTACTACACACACATTCATACATCACTCTACTACACACACATTCATACATCACTCTACTACACACACATTCATACATCACTCTACTACACACACATTCATACATCACTCTACTACACACACATTCATACATCACTCTACTACACACACATTCATACATCACTCTACTACACACACATTCATACATCACTCTACTACACACACATTCATACATCACTCTACTACACACACATTCATACATCACTCTACTACACACACATTCATACATCACTCTACTACACACATTCATACATCACTCTACTACACACACATTCATACATCACTCTACTACACACACATTCATACATCACTCTACTACACACACATTCATACATCACTCTACTACACACACATTCATACATCACTCTACTACACACACATTCATACATCACTCTACTACACACACATTCATACATCACTCTACTACACACACATTCATACATCACTCTACTACACACACATTCATACATCACTCTACTACACACACATTCATACATCACTCTACTACACACACATTCATACATCACTCTACTACACACACATTCATACATCACTCTACTACACACACATTCATACATCACTCTACTACACACACATTCATACATCACTCTACTACACACACATTCATACATCACTCTACTACACACACATTCATACATCACTCTACTACACACACATTCATACATCACTCTACTACACACACATTCATACATCACTCTACTACACACACATTCATACATCACTCTACTACACACACATTCATACATCACTCTACTACACACATTCATACATCACTCTACTACACACATTCATACATCACTCTACTACACACATTCATACATCACTCTACTAACACATTCATACATCACTCTACTACACACACATTCATACTAAACTTTACTACACACACACATTCACACATCACTCTACTACACACACATTCATACTGCACTTTACTACACACACATTCATACATCACTCTACTACACACACATTCATACATCACTCTACTACACACACATTCATACATCACTCTACTACACACACATTCATACATCACTCTACTACACACACATTCATACATCACTCTACTACACACACATTCATACATCACTCTACTACACACATTCATACATCACTCTACTACACACACATTCATACATCACTCTACTACACACACATTCATACATCACTCTACTACACACACATTCATACATCACTCTACTACACACACATTCATACATCACTCTACTACACACACATTCATACATCACTCTACTACACACACATTCATACATCACTCTACTACACACACATTCATACATCACTCTACTACACACATTCATACATCACTCTACTACACACATTCATACATCACTCTACTAAACACATTCATACATCACTCTACTACACACACATTCATACATCACTACACACACACACATTCACACATCACTCTACTACACACACATTCATACAGCACTTTACTACACACACATTCATACATCACTCTACTACACACACATTCATACATCACTCTACTACACACACATTCATACATCACTCTACTACACACACATTCATACATCACTCTACTACACACATTCATACATCACTCTACTAAACACATTCATACATCACTCTACTACACACACATTCATACAAAACTCTACCACACACACATTCACACATCACTCTACTACACACACATTCATACAGCACTCTACTACACACACATTCATACATCACTCTACTACACACACATTCATACATCACTCTACTACACACACATTCATACATCACTCTACTACACACACATTCATACATCACTCTACTACACACATTCATACATCACTCTACTACACACATTCATACATCACTCTACTAAACACATTCATACATCACTCTACTACACACACATTCATACAAAACTCTACTACACACACATTCACACATCACTCTACTACACACACATTCATACAGCACTCTACTACACACACATTCATACATCACTCTACTACACACACATTCATACATCACTCTACTACACACACATATACATCACTCTACTACACACACATTCATACATCACTCTACTACACACACATTCATACATCACTCTACTACACACACATTCATACATCACTCTACTACACACACATTCATACATCACTCTACTACACACACATTCATACATCACTCTACTACACACACATTCATACATCACTCTACTACACACACATTCATACATCACTCTACTACACACACATTCATACATCACTCTACTACACACACATTCATACATCACTCTACTACACACACATTCATACATCACTCTACTACACACACATTCATACATCACTCTACTACACACACATTCATACATCACTCTACTACACACACATTCATACATCACTCTACTACACACACATTCATACATCACTCTACTACACACACATTCATACATCACTCTACTACACACACATTCATACATCACTCTACTACACACACATTCATACATCACTCTACTACACACACATTCATACTAAACTTTACTACACACACATTCACACATCACTCTACTACACACACATTCATACTGCACTTTACTACACACACATTCATACATCACTCTACTACACACACATTCATACATCACTCTACTACACACACATTCATACATCACTCTACTACACACATTCATACATCACTCTACTACACACACATTCATACATCACTCTACTACACACACATTCATACATCACTCTACTACACACATTCATACATCACTCTACTAAACACATTCATACATCACTCTACTACACACACATTCATACTAAACTTTACTACACACACACACATTCACACATCACTCTACTACACACACATTCATACTGCACTTTACTACACACACATTCATACATCACTCTACTACACACACATTCATACAACACTCTACTACACACACATTCATACATCACTCTACTACACAAACATTCATACATCACTCTACTACACACACATTCATACATCACTCTACTACACACACATTCATACATCACTCTACTACACACATTCATACATCACTGTACTACACACATTCATACATCACTCTACTACACACATTCATACATCACTCTGCTACACACACACATTCATACAGCCCTCTACTACACACACATTCATACAGCCCTCTACTACACACACATTCATACATCACTCTACTAAATACATTCATATATCACTCTACTACACACACATTCATACATCACTCTACTACACACATTCATACATCACTCTACTACACACACATTCATACATCACCCTACTACACAGACATTCATACAGCCCTCTACTACACACACATTCATACATCACTCTACTACACACACACATTCATACAGCCCTCTACTACACACACATTCATACATCACTCTACTAAATACATTCATACATCACTCTACTACTAGCCTGGCCCTCGCCTTCCTGCACAGCTCCGCTCAATTCTCATTTCCCTTCACTGCACAGCCTGGCCCTCGCCTTCCTGCACAGCTCCGCTCAATTCTCATTTCCCTTCACTGCACAGTCTGGGACTGCACCCACCCACAAGGATTTCTCCGGTAGATTTTTGTTCGGACCAATCAGAGAGCAGAAGGCGGAGTTTTGAACGACGTCGACTGACGTCGTCATTCAAAATGGCTGCCGCCACGAAGGAATTTTCAATAAAACAAGGTAAAAAACTATTATTTCTCTGCTGAGAAAAAATATATTTCATAGCTGACGTTATATCAGAAGTGTTCCTGAGCAATCAGAGAGCAGAAGGCGGAGTTTTGAACGATGTCGACTGACGTCGTCATTCAAAATGGCTGCCGCCACGAACGAATTTTCATCAAAACAAGGTAAAAAACTATTATTTCTCTGCTGAGAAAAAATATATTTCACCGCTGACGTTATATCAGAAGTGTTCCTGAGCTTAACAGTTCCTAAATCAATTCACGAAATGGTCAAATCTGCTGGATATTAAATAGTTTCGGTTTGATATTTTCCAAACAGCCTCGGGTGCGCTACGAAAATAAATGATAAAAAATCGAATTTTATCTCAAATGTTTCATCTAGGCCAACAGTCAGTAAATTAAAGACATATAATTACACACTGGTGGCAGAAAAAATATCCACCGAGTGGTTTCTGAGCAATTTATCTGAATAGCCTGGACCTCACCAGACTAAACTAACAAAACTCTGCCTCCTGTTCTCTGATTGGTCCATTCAAAAATCTCCAGGAGAAATCGTTGTCTATGGCAGAGATGCCAGACCCTAGTCCAAAGCGAAGTGAAGGACAAGGGTCTGGTTTAAACCAGGCTACTCTACTACACAAACATTCATACATCACTCTACTACACACATTCATACATCACTCTACTACACACACATTCATACATCACCCTACTACACACACATTCATACAGCCCTCTACTACACACACATTCATACATCACTCTACTACACACACATTCATATAACCCTCTACTACACACACATTTATACAGCCCTCTACTATACACACATTCATACAGCCCTCTACTAAATACATTCATACATCCCTCTACTACACACATTCATACATCACTCTACTACACACATTCATACAGCCCTCTACTACACACACATTCATACAGCCCTCTACTACACACACATTCATACATCATTCTACTACACACACATTCATACAGCCCTCTACTACACACACATTCATACATCACTCTACTACACACACATTCATACAGCCCTCTACTACACACACATTCATACAGCCCTCTACTACACACACATTCATACATCACTCTACTACACACACATTCATACAGCCCTCTACTACACACACATTCATACACCACTCTACTACACACACATTCATACAGCCCTCTACTACACACACATTCATACAGCCCTCTACTACACACACATTCATACATCACTCTACTACACACACATTCATACATAATTCTACTACACACATTAATACATCACTCTACTACACACACATTCATACAGCTCTCTACTACACACACATTCATACATCACTCTACTACACACACATTCATACAGCACACTACTACACACATTCATACATCACTCTACTACACACATTCATACATCACTCTACTACACACACATTCATACAGCCCTCTACTACACACACACATTCATACATCACTCTACTACACACACATTCATACAGCACTCTACTACACACATTCATACAGCACTCTACTACACACACATTCATACTGCACTTTACTACACACACATTCATACAGCACTCTACTACACACATTCATACAGCACTCTACTACACATATTCATACAGCACTCTACTACACACACATTCATACAGCACTCTACTACACACATTCATACACAGGGTATCCGCGGGGTTGTAAAAGGTATTGAAAGGTAGTAAATGAAATTAACACAAATTAAGGCCATTAAAAAGTATTAAAAAGTAATAAATGTCATCTGACGAGGTATTAAATTTTTTTAAACCTACACAACTATATTTTTCCCTTTCTGTCCTCTAAAAAAAGGTCTGTGAATTTATTTATCTTTTCTAATTTTATGTTCCAAGTAGGACCTTAGCTAAAACAAAGACGTCATATCGTGAGTCAGTGTGCGCGCGCACCTACAGCTGGCCGAGGCTGATCATGTCTGTAAAAAGAAACAGGAAAGAGGAGCGCGACTTTATCTTCCGACATTTAACAAGAAATTTACCTAAACAATTGTTTGTTAGCTCGAAATTATAGCAAAAGGGGTGTCTCAGTCTAACGTTTTCTTAATAAAAGTACTTTAATGGTTAAATCGGCTTTATTAAAAAAAAAAAAGTGTCGCTGCCTCAGTGCCTGTGTGCACCGTGATTGCTCAGCGGTGAAAACGGGAAGAAGGAGCGCGGCTCGTTTCGCCGTCATTTAACAAGAAAAATACCTAAACAATTCTTTGTTAGCTCAAAATTATAGCAGAGGTGTTTTTCTGTCTGTCATTTTCTTAGTAAATGCACTTTAATGGTCAAATTAGCTGCATTTCGCCACCATGGTGCAGCTGGCTGCTGGGTTGAAGGTTCAAGCAGAGAGGTGGGGAGAGTATGGCAGGCCGATTGAGTCATTAATAGCTAGTGAAGATTCTCAGTCATCCAGGACATGGTGAATTCTAAAAAATGCAATAAAAAAACAATAAAGTATAGTATAATAGTATAATAAATAGTATAATTAATAAAGTCCAGTTGTTTTTGTCTTGAACTTTTTTAAATTTGTCATTATAGGCACGTTTTCCTATTACATGATACAACAGCAAGCCATACTATTACTACAATAGATATCATGAACTGTTTTTTTTTTTTTCAGTCAGAATGAATGAAACGGTCATATTTCAGTGTTATGGTTTATAAATATGGGAAAAAAAATCTATAAATATGTCACTTCGTCTTATAAGTTGCAAGGCATGTAAATTATGCAAAAACTGCAACTTACAGGATGAAAAATACAGTAGTTATTATTTTCTATCTCTCTTTTTGAATTATGCATGTGTTCAGTGTTGAATTATTTTAACTAAACTGTTCTGTTTTCAAGTTTACAGTTTTTGTTTGCCATTAGAGATATGTTATGTGTGGGAACAATTAAACTTTTTCTCTTGGGTTAGATTTAAATAACAAGTAGGTCAGTGCTTTTATTGAGGCAAGAAGCAAATTGATGTATCCAGTAATTGTTATAAAACTACATTTACTACCAAAGTTTAGGAAGAAAATGACAGTAATCTACCACTTTACAATTAGTTGCTCTAAACTGAAGTACAACAGGTTGCCGCTACGGTTACAGCTCGGTGCCGTGATGGTATTAAAAAAATATTTTGATGGTATTAAAAAGGTATTAAAAGGTATTAAATTCAACTCTGGAATTTCTGCATATACCCTGATACAGCACTCTACTACACACACATTCATACAGCACTTTACTACACACACATTCATACAGCACTCTACTACACACACATTCATACAGCACTCTGCTGCACACACACATTCAAACAGCACTTTACTACACACATTCATACATCACTCTGCTACACACACATTCATACATCACTCTGCTACACACACACATTCATACAGCCCTCTACTACACACACATTCTTACAGCCCTCTACTACACACACATTCTTACAGCCCTCTACTACACACACATTCATACATCACTCTACTAAATACATTCATATATCACTACTACACACACATTCATACATCACTCTACTACACACATTCATACATCACTCTACTACACACACATTCATACATCACCCTACTACACAGACATTCATACAGCCCTCTACTACACACACATTCATACATCACTCTACTACACACACACATTCATACAGCCCTCTACTACACACACATTCATACATCACTCTACTAAATACATTCATACATCACTCTACTACACAAACATTCATACATCACTCTACTACACAAATTCATACATCACTCTACTACACACACATTCATACATCACCCTACTACACACACATTCATACAGCCCTCTACTACACACACATTCATACATCACTCTACTACACACACATTCATATAACCCTCTACTACACACACATTTATACAGCCCTCTACTATACACACATTCATACAGCCCTCTACTAAATACATTCATACATCCCTCTACTACACACATTCATACAGCACTCTACTACACACACATTCATACAGCCCTCTACTACACACACATTCATACATCACTCTACTACACACACATTCATACAGCCCTCTACTACACACACATTCATACAGCCCTCTACTACACACACATTCATACATCACTCTACTACACACACATTCATACAGCCCTCTACTACACACACATTCATACACCACTCTACTACACACACATTCATACAGCCCTCTACTACACACACATTCATACAGCCCTCTACTACACACACATTCATACATCACTCTACTACACACACATTCATACATAATTCTACTACACACATTAATACATCACTCTACTACACACACATTCATACAGCTCTCTACTACACACACATTCATACATCACTCTACTACACACACATTCATACAGCACACTACTACACACATTCATACATCACTCTACTACACACATTCATACATCACTCTACTACACACACATTCATACAGCCCTCTACTACACACACATTCATACATCACTCTACTACACACACATTCATACAGCACTCTACTACACACATTCATACAGCACTCTACTACACACACATTCATACTGCACTTTACTACACACATTCATACAGCACTCTACTACACACATTCATACAGCACTCTACTACACATATTCATACAGCACTCTACTACACACACATTCATACAGCACTCTACTACACACATTCATACAGCACTCTACTACACACACATTCATACAGCACTTTACTACACACACATTCATACAGCACTCTACTACACACACATTCATACAGCACTCTGCTGCACACACACATTCAAACAGCACTTTACTACACACATTCATACATCACTCTGCTACACACACATTCATACTGCACTTTACTACACACACATTCATACATCACTCTACTACACACACATTCATACATCACTCTACTACACACACATTCATACTGCACTTTACTACACACACATTCATACATCACTCTACTACACACACATTCATACATCACTGTACTACACACACATTCATACATCACTCTACTACACACACATTCATACATCACTCTACTACACACATTCATACATCACTCTACTAAATACATTCATACATCACTCTACTACACACACATTCATACTGCACTTTACTACACACACATTCATACATCACTCTACTACACACACATTCATACATCACTCTACTACACACATTCATACAGCCCTCTACTACACACACATTCATAATCACTCTACTAAATACATTCATACATCACTCTACTAAATACATTCATACATCACTCTACTAAATACATTCATACATCACTCTACTTCACACATTTATACATCACTCTACTACACACATTCATACATCACTGTACTACACACATTCATACATCACTCTACTACACACATTCATACATCACTCTACTACACACACATTCATACAGCCCTCTACTACACACACATTCATACATCACTCTACTAAATACATTCATACATCACTCTACTACACACACATTCATACATCACTCTACTACACACATTCATACATCACTCTACTACACACACATTCATACATCACCCTACTACACACACATTCATACAGCCCTCTACTACACACACATTCATACATCACTCTACTACACACACACACACATTCATACAGCCCTCTACTACACACACATTCATACATCACTCTACTAAATACATTCATACATCACTCTACTACACACATTCATACAGCCCTCTACTAAATACATTCATACATCCCTCTAATACACACATTCATACATCACTCTACTACACACACATTCATACATCACCCTACTACACACACATTCATACAGCCCTCTACTACACACACATTCATACAGCCCTCTACTACACACACATTCATACATCATTCTACTACACACACATTCATACAGCCCTCTACTACACACACATTCATACATCACTCTACTACACACACATTCATACAGCCCTCTACTACACACACATTCATACAGCCCTCTACTACACACACATTCATACATCACTCTACTACACACACATTCATACAGCCCTCTACTACACACACATTCATACACCACTCTACTACACACACATTCATACAGCCCTCTACTACACACACATTCATACAGCCCTCTACTACACACACATTCATACATCACTCTACTACACACACATTCATACATAATTCTACTACACACATTAATACATCACTCTACTACACACACATTCATACAGCTCTCTACTACACACACATTCATACATCACTCTACTACACACACATTCATACAGCACACTACTACACACACATTCATACATCACTCTACTACACACACATTCATACATCACTCTACTACACACACATTCATACATCACTCTACTACACACACATTCATACATCACTCTACTACACACACATTCATACATCACTCTACTACACACACATTCATACATCACTCTACTACACACACATTCATACAGCCCTCTACTACACACACATTCATACATCACTCTACTACACACACACACATTCATACAGCCCTCTACTACACACACATTCATACATCACTCTACTAAATACATTCATACATCACTCTACTACACAAACATTCATACATCACTCTACTACACAAATTCATACATCACTCTACTACACACACATTCATACATCACCCTACTACACACACATTCATACAGCCCTCTACTACACACACATTCATACAACACTCTACTACACACACATTCATATAACCCTCTACTAGGGCTGGACGATATGGCCAAAATTTTTATCACAATATAGTTCTTAATTTCGGTCGATATCGATATAATTCGATATCGATATAAACAATATAAAAGCCTAAAAAAAAACTATAAACTATACAAATAAATTAATGTTCTCCTTGTATTTGTATTTAGCCTCCAAAAAGATGGAAATCGCCATCAAATAAACATAAACTTCTCAACCCAATAATTCTCAGTCGGGTCATCTGGACACTTTCTTTTTTATAGAAACGTTTCACCCTCCATCCTCCATCCAATTTCTATAAAAAGAAACTGTCCAGATGACCCGACTGAAAATTATTGGATTTGGTACGTGGATTATTGAGCATGAACTTTCTTGCCATAAAATTCTCAACTGTGTCAATATTAATAGTTTTAACTTTAAACATCTTTAAAATTTACAGCATTGAAATTCATAGTTAATTAAATAAAACTTTTGGGTGTTGTTATTTATAAGAAGCTGACATAGAAATCTCATGGAAATTACTTAAGAATAAAAATAACAAAATCAATTGCATTACTGTATAAAGTAAAATAGTTTTTGAATGACAAAGTTTTGAATATATTGAATAATGTAATGATTGTTCCATATTTAATCTGTTGTATTGAAGTTTGGGGAAAAGCATGTAAAACTATTACAAACCCTGTTTTTTTTTGTTTTGTTTTTAAAGAGCTACAAGAATTATTAGTAGGAAGTGCTATGGTCACCCAACAAATATTTCATCAGTTTAAATTATTAAAATTTTATGATTTGGTTGAACATAGTATTTTACAAGTCATGTATAAAACTGAAAAAAAAATTACCCCCCAAATATTCAATTAAAATTTGTTTAAAGTTATTAAACCCTGAAGGGAATGTAAATGTTTGTAAAACCTCCATTTAGGACTAGTTTGAAGGAGCTGAGTTGTAAATCAGGAAACAGGATTGTGTTGACTTGATATATAAACATTTCTAAAACTATGTTTTAAAATATGATTAAATCAAAGTTGTTGGGAAGGTGTGGTGCAGGTGAAGTGAAGGTTGTTGTTTGTTTGTAGTTATTTTGTATTTTTTAAACAAGGGGCAGATATTAAAACACTATTTTCGTCTTTCTGCACATTTTCATTCAGTGTTTTTTCTTCTTCTGATGAATTTGTTTTATTTTGAATTTAAAAAACATGCAGCGCTGCTGGGGCTGTTTGTTTACGTTGTAGTTTCAGGGAAACGTTGGCTCAAACTTTATTGTTCTTCATCTTCTGACTCTCATCATATTCTATCGAGTGGAAACTCTTCAGATTAAACAAGTTAGAATAGATGTTCCCACCGCTAGTTAGAACGACTTTGTCACGTTTTGCAAAATAAAGAAACCGAGTAAGACTCGCTGCAGATGAGACCTGCAGTTTAACAAAACCGAACTACGTCCACACCGACGAATTAGTCTTTCCTCTCATCAGTGATGTCGTCTGCTTTCTCTTCGCTTGTGAAACTTTGTTCAGTCACATTCTGACGGTCATGAGCACTCGTTTGACTCGTTTTGAAGCGAAAACTTAACGCGCTTTGGAGACTAGCTTAGCTTTTAGCCTGCTACCGCTAACGCCTGCTGCTGGACTGAGCGCTGCGTAACAACGACGTCACCACGCACGTTTTGTGTCACAGCTTTTTCTGTCCGGGCGGGTTGTTGAAGCAGCCGCTCCAACCCGAACAGAAACAGAAAAACGTTGTAAAATCCTATCGAAATATCGAAAATATGCTTAAACTTCATATCATCGTTATTGAATAAAAGTATATCGCGATATTTATCGTTGTTGAATTATAGTCCAGCACTACCCTCTACTACACACACATTTATACAGCCCTCTACTATACACACATTCATACAGCCCTCTACTAAATACATTCATACATCCCTCTACTACACACATTCATACATCACTCTACTACACACATTCATACAGCCCTCTACTACACACACATTCATACAGCCCTCTACTACACACACATTCATACATCATTCTACTACACACACATTCATACAGCCCTCTACTACACACACATTCATACATCACTCTACTACACACACATTCATACAGCCCTCTACTACACACACATTCATACAGCCCTCTACTACACACACATTCATACATCACTCTACTACACACACATTCATACAGCCCTCTACTACACACACATTCATACACCACTCTACTACACACACATTCATACAGCCCTCTACTACACACACATTCATACAGCCCTCTACTACACACACATTCATACATCACTCTACTACACACACATTCATACATAATTCTACTACACACATTAATACATCACTCTACTACACACACATTCATACAGCTCTCTACTACACACACATTCATACATCACTCTACTACACACACATTCATACAGCACACTACTACACACATTCATACATCACTCTACTACACACATTCATACATCACTCTACTACACACACATTCATACAGCCCTCTACTACACACACATTCATACAGCCCTCTACTACACACACATTCATACATCACTCTACTACACACACATTCATACAGCCCTCTACTACACACACATTCATACACCACTCTACTACACACACATTCATACAGCCCTCTACTACACACACATTCATACAGCCCTCTACTACACACACATTCATACATCACTCTACTACACACACATTCATACATAATTCTACTACACACATTAATACATCACTCTACTACACACACATTCATACAGCTCTCTACTACACACACATTCATACATCACTCTACTACACACACATTCATACAGCACACTACTACACACATTCATACATCACTCTACTACACACATTCATACATCACTCTACTACACACACATTCATACAGCCCTCTACTACACACACACATTCATACATCACTCTACTACACACACATTCATACAGCACTCTACTACACACATTCATACAGCACTCTACTACACACACATTCATACTGCACTTTACTACACACACATTCATACAGCACTCTACTACACACATTCATACAGCACTCTACTACACATATTCATACAGCACTCTACTACACACACATTCATACAGCACTCTACTACACACATTCATACAGCACTCTACTACACACACATTCATACAGCACTTTACTACACACACATTCATACAGCACTCTACTACACACACATTCATACAGCACTCTGCTGCACACACACATTCAAACAGCACTTTACTACACACATTCATACATCACTCTGCTACACACACATTCATACTGCACTTTACTACACACATTCATACATCACTCTACTACACACACATTCATACATCACTCTACTACACACACATTCATACTGCACTTTACTACACACACATTCATACATCACTCTACTACACACACATTCATACATCACTCTACTACACACACATTCATACATCACTCTACTACACACACATTCATACATCACTCTACTACACACATTCATACATCACTCTACTACACACACATTCATACATCACTCTACTACACACACATTCATACATCACTCTACTACACACACATTCATACATCACTCTACTACACACACATTCATACATCACTCTACTACACACATTCATACAGCCCTCTACTACACACACATTCATAATCACTCTACTAAATACATTCATACATCACTCTACTAAATACATTCATACATCACTCTACTAAATACATTCATACATCACTCTACTTCACACATTTATACATCACTCTACTACACACATTCATACATCACTGTACTACACACATTCATACATCACTCTACTACACACATTCATACATCACTCTACTACACACACATTCATACAGCCCTCTACTACACACACATTCATACATCACTCTACTAAATACATTCATACATCACTCTACTACACACACATTCATACATCACTCTACTACACACATTCATACAGCCCTCTACTAAATACATTCATACATCACTCTACTACACACATTCATACATCACTCTACTACACACACATTCATACATCACCCTACTACACACACATTCATACAGCCCTCTACTACACACACATTCATACATCACTCTACTACACACACACACACATTCATACAGCCCTCTACTACACACACATTCATACATCACTCTACTAAATACATTCATACATCACTCTACTACACACACATTCATACATCACTCTACTACACACATTCATACAGCCCTCTACTAAATACATTCATACATCCCTCTAATACACACATTCATACATCACTCTACTACACACACATTCATACATCACCCTACTACACACACATTCATACAGCCCTCTACTACACACACATTCATACATCACTCTACTACACACACATTCATATAGCCCTCTACTACACACACATTTATACAGCCCTCTACTATACACACATTCATACAGCCCTCTACTAAGTACATTCATACATCCCTCTAATACACACATTCATACATCACTCTACTCCACACACATTCATACATCACACTACTACACACATTCATACATCACTCTACTACACACATTCATACATCACTCTATTACACACATTCATACATCACTCTACTACACCCACATTCATACAGCCCTCTACTACACACACACACACACACACACACATTCATACATCACTCTACTACACACACACATTCATACAGCACTCTACTACACACATTCATACAGCACTCTACTACACACACATTCATACAGCACTCTACTACACACACATTCATACAGCACTCTACTACACACATTCATACAGCACTCTACTACACACACATTCATACAGCACTCTACTACACACATTCATACAGCACTCTACTACACACACATTCATACAGCACTTTACTACACACACATTCATACAGCACTCTACTACACACACATTCATACAGCACTCTGCTGCACACACACATTCAAACAGCACTTTACTACACACATTCATACATCACTCTGCTACACACACATTCATACATCACTCTGCTACACACACATTCATACAGCCCTCTACTACACACACATTCATACAGCCCTCTACTACACACACATTCATACATCACTCTACTAAATACATTCATATATCACTCTACTACACACACATTCATACATCACTCTACTACACACATTCATACATCACTCTACTACACACACATTCATACATCACCCTACTACACAGACATTCATACAGCCCTCTACTACACACACATTCATACATCACTCTACTACACACACACACATTCATACAGCCCTCTACTACACACACATTCATACATCACTCTACTAAATACATTCATACATCACTCTACTACACAAACATTCATACATCACTCTACTACACAAATTCATACATCACTCTACTACACACACATTCATACATCACCCTACTACACACACATTCATACAGCCCTCTACTACACACACATTCATACATCACTCTACTACACACACATTCATATAACCCTCTACTACACACACATTTATACAGCCCTCTACTATACACACATTCATACAGCCCTCTACTAAATACATTCATACATCCCTCTACTACACACATTCATACATCACTCTACTACACACATTCATACAGCCCTCTACTACACACACATTCATACATCACTCTACTAAATACATTCATACATCACTCTACTACACACACATTCATACATCACTCTACTACACACATTCATACATCACTCTACTACACACACATTCATACATCACCCTACTACACACACATTCATACAGCCCTCTACTACACACACATTCATACATCACTCTACTACACACACACACACATTCATACAACCCTCTACTACACACACATTCATACATCACTCTACTAAATACATTCATACATCACTCTATTACACACACATTCATACATCACTCTACTACACACATTCATACAGCCCTCTACTAAATACATTCATACATCCCTCTAATACACACATTCATACATCACTCTACTACACACACATTCATACATCACCCTACTACACACACATTCATACAGCCCTCTACTACACACACATTCATACATCACTCTACTACACACACATTCATATAGCCCTCTACTACACACACATTTATACAGCCCTCTACTATACACACATTCATACAGCCCTCTACTAAGTACATTCATACATCCCTCTAATACATACATTCATACATCACTCTACTACACACACATTCATACAGCACACTACTACACAAATTCATACATCACTCTACTACACACATTCATACATCACCCTACTACACACACATTCATACAGCCCTCTACTACACACACATTCATACAGCACTCTACTACACACACATTCATACAACACTCTACTACACACACATTCATACAGCACTCTACTACACACACATTCATACAGCACTCTACTAAACACATTCATACAGCACTCTACTACACACATTCATACAGCACTCTACTACACACATTCATACAGCACTCTACTACACACACATTCATACAGCACTCTACTACACACACATTCATACAGCACTCTACTACACACACATTCATACAGCACTCTACTACACACACATTCATACAGCACTCTACTACACACACATTCATACAGCACTCTACTACACACACATTCAAACAGCACTCTACTACACACATTCATACATCACCCTACTACACACACATTCATACAGCACTCTACTACACACACATTCATACAGCCCTCTACCACACACACATTCATACAGCCCTCTACTACACACACATTCATACATCACTCTACTAAATACATTCATACATCACTCTACTACACACATTCATACATCACTCTACTACACACATTCATACAGCACCCTACTAAAGACATTCATACAGCCCTCTAACACACACATTCATACATCACTCTACTACACACACATTCATACAGCACCCTACTACACACACATTCATACAGCACTCTACTAAACACATTCATACATCACTCTACTACACAAACATTCATACAGCACTCTACTACACAAATTCATACATCACTCTACTACACACACATTCATACAGCACCCTACTACACACACATTCATACAGCCCTCTACTACACACACATTCATACAGCACTCTACTAAACACATTCATACAACCCTCTAACACACACATTCATACAGCACTCTACTACACACACATTCATACAGCACACTACTAAACACATTCATACATCACTCTACTACACACATTCATACATCACTCTACTACACACATTCATACAGCCCTCTACTACACACACATTCATACAGCACTCTACTACACACACATTCATACAGCACTCTACTACACACACATTCATACAGCACTCTACTACACACACATTCATACAGCACTCTACTACACACACATTCATACAGCACTCTACTACACACACATTCATACAGCACTCTACTACACACACATTCATACAGCACTCTACTACACACACATTCATACAGCACTCTACTACACACACATTCATACAGCACTCTACTACACACACATTCATACAGCACTCTACTACACACATTCATACAGCACTCTACTACACACACATTCATACAGCACTTTACTACACACACATTCATACAGCACTCTACTACACACACATTCATACAGCACTCTGCTGCACACACACATTCAAACAGCACTTTACTACACACATTCATACATCACTCTGCTACACACACATTCATACATCACTCTGCTACACACACATTCATACAGCCCTCTACTACACACACATTCATACAGCCCTCTACTACACACACATTCTTACAGCCCTCTACTACACACACATTCATACATCACTCTACTAAATACATTCATATATCACTCTACTACACACACATTCATACATCACTCTACTACACACATTCATACATCACTCTACTACACACACATTCATACAGCCCTCTACTACACACACATTCATACATCACTCTACTACACACACACACATTCATACAGCCCTCTACTACACACACATTCATACATCACTCTACTAAATACATTCATACATCACTCTACTACACAAACATTCATACATCACTCTACTACACAAATTCATACATCACTCTACTACACACACATTCATACATCACCCTACTACACACACATTCATACAGCCCTCTACTACACACACATTCATACATCACTCTACTACACACACATTCATATAACCCTCTACTACACACACATTTATACAGCCCTCTACTATACACACATTCATACAGCCCTCTACTAAATACATTCATACATCCCTCTACTACACACATTCATACATCACTCTACTACACACATTCATACAGCCCTCTACTACACACACATTCATACAGCCCTCTACTACACACACATTCATACATCATTCTACTACACACACATTCATACAGCCCTCTACTACACACACATTCATACATCACTCTACTACACACACATTCATACAGCCCTCTACTACACACACATTCATACAGCCCTCTACTACACACACATTCATACATCACTCTACTACACACACATTCATACAGCCCTCTACTACACACACATTCATACATCACTCTACTACACACACATTCATACAGCCCTCTACTACACACACATTCATACAGCCCTCTACTACACACACATTCATACAGCACTCTACTACACACACATTCATACAGCACTCTACTACACACACATTCATACAGCACTCTACTACACACACATTCATACAGCACTCTACTACACACACATTCATACAGCACTCTACTACACACACATTCATACAGCACTCTACTACACACACATTCATACAGCACTCTACTACACACATTCATACAGCACTCTACTACACACACATTCATACAGCACTCTACTACACACATTCATACAGCACTCTACTACACACACATTCATACAGCACTTTACTACACACACATTCATACAGCACTCTACTACACACACATTCATACAGCACTCTGCTGCACACACACATTCAAACAGCACTTTACTACACACATTCATACATCACTCTGCTACACACACATTCATACTGCACTTTACTACACACATTCATACATCACTCTACTACACACACATTCATACATCACTCTACTACACACACATTCATACTGCACTTTACTACACACACATTCATACATCACTCTACTACACACACATTCATACATCACTCTACTACACACACATTCATACATCACTCTACTACACACACATTCATACATCACTCTACTACACACATTCATACATCACTCTACTAAATACATTCATACATCACTCTACTACACACACATTCATACTGCACTTTACTACACACACATTCATACATCACTCTACTACACACACATTCATACATCACTCTACTACACACATTCATACAGCCCTCTACTACACACACATTCATAATCACTCTACTAAATACATTCATACATCACTCTACTAAATACATTCATACATCACTCTACTAAATACATTCATACATCACTCTACTTCACACATTTATACATCACTCTACTACACACATTCATACATCACTGTACTACACACATTCATACATCACTCTACTACACACATTCATACATCACTCTACTACACACACATTCATACAGCCCTCTACTACACACACATTCATACATCACTCTACTAAATACATTCATACATCACTCTACTACACACACATTCATACATCACTCTACTACACACATTCATACATCACTCTACTACACACACATTCATACATCACCCTACTACACACACATTCATACAGCCCTCTACTACACACACATTCATACATCACTCTACTACACACACACATTCATACAGCCCTCTACTACACACACATTCATACATCACTCTACTAAATACATTCATACATCACTCTACTACACACACATTCATACATCACTCTACTACACACATTCATACAGCCCTCTACTAAATACATTCATACATCCCTCTAATACACACATTCATACATCACTCTACTACACACACATTCATACATCACCCTACTACACACACATTCATACAGCCCTCTACTACACACACATTCATACATCACTCTACTACACACACATTCATATAGCCCTCTACTACACACACATTTATACAGCCCTCTACTATACACACATTCATACAGCCCTCTACTAAGTACATTCATACATCCCTCTACTACACACATTCATACATCACTCTACTACACACACATTCATACATCACCCTACTACACACACATTCATACAGCCCTCTACTACACACACATTCATACATCACTCTACTACACACACATTCATATAACCCTCTACTACACACACATTTATACAGCCCTCTACTATACACACATTCATACAGCCCTCTACTAAATACATTCATACATCCCTCTACTACACACATTCATACATCACTCTACTACACACATTCATACAGCCCTCTACTACACACACATTCATACAGCCCTCTACTACACACACATTCATACATCATTCTACTACACACACATTCATACAGCCCTCTACTACACACACATTCATACATCACTCTACTACACACACATTCATACAGCCCTCTACTACACACACATTCATACAGCCCTCTACTACACACACATTCATACATCACTCTACTACACACACATTCATACAGCCCTCTACTACACACACATTCATACACCACTCTACTACACAC
Source organism: Garcialebias charrua (assembly GCA_038048925.1). NCBI lineage: Eukaryota > Metazoa > Chordata > Actinopteri > Cyprinodontiformes > Rivulidae > Garcialebias > Garcialebias charrua. The sequence goes on from JBBPBX010030456.1 coordinate 27,972, forward strand.
ACATTCATACAGCCCTCTACTACACACACATTCATACAGCCCTCTACTACACACACATTCATACATCACTCTACTACACACACATTCATACATAATTCTACTACACACATTAATACATCACTCTACTACACACACATTCATACAGCTCTCTACTACACACACATTCATACATCACTCTACTACACACACATTCATACATCACTCTACTACACACATTCATACAGCCCTCTACTACACACACATTCATACAGCCCTCTACTACACACACATTCATACATCACTCTACTACACACACATTCATACAGCCCTCTACTACACACACATTCATACATCACTCTACTACACACACATTCATACAGCCCTCTACTACACACACATTCATACAGCCCTCTACTACACACACATTCATACATCACTCTACTACACACACATTCATACAGCCCTCTACTACACACACATTCATACACCACTCTACTACACACACATTCATACAGCACTCTACTACACACACATTCATACAGCACTCTACTACACACACATTCATACAGCACTCTACTACACACACATTCATACAGCCCTCTACTACACACACATTCATACATCACTCTACTACACACACATTCATACAGCACTCTACTACACACATTCATACAGCACTCTACTACACACACATTCATACAGCACTCTACTACACACACATTCATACAGCACTCTACTACACACATTCATACAGCACTCTACTACACACACATTCATACAGCACTCTACTACACACACATTCATACAGCACTCTACTACACACATTCATACAGCACTCTACTACACACACATTCATACAGCACTTTACTACACACACATTCATACAGCACTCTACTACACACACATTCATACAGCACTCTGCTGCACACACACATTCAAACAGCACTTTACTACACACATTCATACATCACTCTGCTACACACACATTCATACTGCACTTTACTACACACATTCATACATCACTCTACTACACACACATTCATACATCACTCTACTACACACACATTCATACTGCACTTTACTACACACACATTCATACATCACTCTACTACACACACATTCATACATCACTCTACTACACACACATTCATACATCACTCTACTACACACACATTCATACATCACTCTACTACACACACATTCATACATCACTCTACTACACACACATTCATACATCACTCTACTACACACACATTCATACATCACTCTACTACACACACATTCATACATCACTCTACTACACACACATTCATACATCACTCTACTACACACATTCATACAGCCCTCTACTACACACACATTCATAATCACTCTACTAAATACATTCATACATCACTCTACTAAATACATTCATACATCACTCTACTAAATACATTCATACATCACTCTACTTCACACATTTATACATCACTCTACTACACACATTCATACATCACTGTACTACACACATTCATACATCACTCTACTACACACATTCATACATCACTCTACTACACACACATTCATACAGCACTCTACTACACACACATTCATACATCACTCTACTAAACACATTCATACATCACTCTACTACACACACATTCATACATCACTCTACTACACACATTCATACATCACTCTACTACACACACATTCATACATCACTCTACTACACACACATTCATACATCACTCTACTATACACACATTCATACATCACTCTACTACACACACATTCATACATCACTCTACTATACACACATTCATACATCACTCTACTATACACACATTCATACATCACTCTACTACACACACATTCATACATCACTCTACTACACACATTCATACAGCCCTCTACTAAATACATTCATACATCCCTCTAATACACACATTCATACATCACTCTACTACACACACATTCATACATCACCCTACTACACACACATTCATACAGCCCTCTACTACACACACATTCATACATCACTCTACTACACACACATTCATATAGCCCTCTACTACACACACATTTATACAGCCCTCTACTATACACACATTCATACAGCCCTCTACTAAGTACATTCATACATCCCTCTACTACACACATTCATACATCACTCTACTACACACACATTCATACATCACCCTACTACACACACATTCATACAGCCCTCTACTACACACACATTCATACATCACTCTACTACACACACATTCATACATCACTCTACTACACACACATTCATACATCACTCTACTACACACACATTCATACATCACTCTACTACACACACATTCATACATCACTCTACTACACACACATTCATACATCACTCTACTACACACACATTCATACATCACTCTACTACACACACATTCATACATCACTCTACTACACACACATTCATACATCACTCTACTACACACACATTCATACATCACTCTACTACACACACATTCATACATCACTCTACTACACACACATTCATACATCACTCTACTACACACACATTCATACATCACTCTACTACACACACATTCATACATCACTCTACTACACACACATTCATACATCACTCTACTACACACACATTCATACATCACTCTACTACACACACATTCATACATCACTCTACTACACACACATTCATACATCACTCTACTACACACACATTCATACATCACTCTACTACACACACATTCATACATACTCTACTACACACACATTCATACAGCACTCTACTACACACACATTCATACAGCTCTCTACTACACACACATTCATACAGCTCTCTACTACACACACATTCATACAGCACTCTACTACACACATTCATACAGCTCTCTACTACACACACATTCATACAGCCCTCTACTACACACACATTCATACAGCACTCTACTACACACACATTCATACAGCCCTCTACTACACACACATTCATACATCACTCTACTACACACACATTCATACAGCCCTCTACTACACACACATTCATACAGCCCTCTACTACACACACATTCATACATCACTCTACTACACACACATTCATACAGCCCTCTACTACACACACATTCATACAGCACTCTACTACACACACATTCATACAGCACTCTACTACACACACATTCATACAGCACTCTACTACACACACATTCATACAGCACTCTACTACACACACATTCATACAGCACTCTACTACACACACATTCATACATCACTCTACTACACACACATTCATACAGCACTCTACTACACACACATTCATACAGCACTCTACTACACACACATTCATACAGCACTCTACTACACACATTCATACAGCACTCTACTACACACACATTCATACAGCACTCTACTACACACACATTCATACAGCACTCTACTACACACATTCATACAGCACTCTACTACACATATTCATACAGCACTCTACTACACACACATTCATACAGCACTCTACTACACACATTCATACAGCACTCTACTACACACACATTCATACAGCACTTTACTACACACACATTCATACAGCACTCTACTACACACACATTCATACAGCACTCTGCTGCACACACACATTCAAACAGCACTTTACTACACACATTCATACATCACTCTGCTACACACACATTCATACTGCACTTTACTACACACATTCATACATCACTCTACTACACACACATTCATACATCACTCTACTACACACACATTCATACTGCACTTTACTACACACACATTCATACATCACTCTACTACACACACATTCATACATCACTGTACTACACACACATTCATACATCACTCTACTACACACACATTCATACATCACTCTACTACACACATTCATACATCACTCTACTAAATACATTCATACATCACTCTACTACACACACATTCATACTGCACTTTACTACACACACATTCATACATCACTCTACTACACACACATTCATACATCACTCTACTACACACATTCATACAGCCCTCTACTACACACACATTCATAATCACTCTACTAAATACATTCATACATCACTCTACTAAATACATTCATACATCACTCTACTAAATACATTCATACATCACTCTACTTCACACATTTATACATCACTCTACTACACACATTCATACATCACTGTACTACACACATTCATACATCACTCTACTACACACATTCATACATCACTCTACTACACACACATTCATACAGCCCTCTACTACACACACATTCATACATCACTCTACTAAATACATTCATACATCACTCTACTACACACACATTCATACATCACTCTACTACACACATTCATACATCACTCTACTACACACACATTCATACATCACCCTACTACACACACATTCATACAGCCCTCTACTACACACACATTCATACATCACTCTACTACACACACACACACATTCATACAGCCCTCTACTACACACACATTCATACATCACTCTACTAAATACATTCATACATCACTCTACTACACACACATTCATACATCACTCTACTACACACATTCATACAGCCCTCTACTAAATACATTCATACATCCCTCTAATACACACATTCATACATCACTCTACTACACACACATTCATACATCACCCTACTACACACACATTCATACAGCCCTCTACTACACACACATTCACACATCACTCTACTACACACACATTCATTCTACTACACACACATTTATACAGCCCTCTACTACACACACATTCATACAGCCCTCTACTACACACACATTCATACATCACTCTACTAAATACATTCATACATCACTCTACTACACACATTCATACATCACTCTACTACACACACATTCATACATCACCCTACTACACACACATTCATACAGCCCTCTACTACACACACATTCATACATCACTCTACTACACACACATTCATATAACCCTCTACTACACACACATTTATACAGCCCTCTACTATACACACATTCATACAGCCCTCTACTAAATACATTCATACATCCCTCTACTACACACATTCATACATCACTCTACTACACACATTCATACAGCCCTCTACTACACACACATTCATACAGCCCTCTACTACACACACATTCATACATCATTCTACTACACACACATTCATACAGCCCTCTACTACACACACATTCATACATCACTCTACTATACACACATTCATACAGCCCTCTACTACACACACATTCATACAGCCCTCTACTACACACACATTCATACATCACTCTACTACACACACATTCATACAGCCCTCTACTACACACACATTCATACACCACTCTACTACACACACATTCATACAGCCCTCTACTACACACACATTCATACAGCCCTCTACTACACACACATTCATACATCACTCTACTACACACACATTCATACATAATTCTACTACACACACATTTATACAGCCCTCTACTATACACACATTCATACAGCCCTCTACTACATACATTCATACATCCCTCTACTACACACATTCATACATCACTCTACTACACACATTCATACAGCCCTCTACTACACACACATTCATACAGCCCTCTACTACACACACATTCATACATCATTCTACTACACACACATTCATACAGCCCTCTACTACACACACATTCATACATCACTCTACTATACACACATTCATACAGCCCTCTACTACACACACATTCATACAGCCCTCTACTACACACATTCATACATCACTCTACTACACACACATTCATACAGCCCTCTACTACACACACATTCATACAGCACTCTACTACACACACATTCATACAGCACTCTACTACACACACATTCATACAGCACTCTACTACACACACATTCATACAGCACTCTACTACACACACATTCATACAGCACTCTACTACACACACATTCATACAGCTCTCTACTACACACACATTCATACAGCACTCTACTACACACATTCATACAGCACTCTACTACACACACATTCATACAGCACTCTACTACACACACATTCATACAGCACTCTACTACACACACATTCATACAGCACTCTACTACACACACATTCATACAGCACTCTACTACACACACATTCATACAGCACTCTACTACACACATTCATACAGCACTCTACTACACACACATTCATACAGCACTTTACTACACACACATTCATACAGCACTCTACTACACACACATTCATACAGCACTCTGCTGCACACACACATTCAAACAGCACTTTACTACACACATTCATACATCACTCTGCTACACACACATTCATACTGCACTTTACTACACACACATTCATACATCACTCTACTACACACACATTCATACATCACTCTACTACACACACATTCATACTGCACTTTACTACACACACATTCATACATCACTCTACTACACACACATTCATACATCACTGTACTACACACACATTCATACATCACTCTACTACACACACATTCATACATCACTCTACTACACACATTCATACATCACTCTACTAAATACATTCATACATCACTCTACTACACACACATTCATACTGCACTTTACTACACACACATTCATACATCACTCTACTACACACATTCATACAGCCCTCTACTACACACACATTCATAATCACTCTACTAAATACATTCATACATCACTCTACTAAATACATTCATACATCACTCTACTAAATACATTCATACATCACTCTACTACACACATTCATACATCACTCTACTACACACACATTCATACATCACTCTACTACACACACATTCATACATCACTCTACTACACACACATTCATACATCACTCTACTACACACACATTCATACAGCCCTCTACTACACACACATTCATACATCACTCTACTACACACACATTCATACAGCACTCTACTACACACACATTCATACATCACTCTACTACACACACATTCATACATCACTCTACTACACACACATTCATACAGCACTCTACTACACACACATTCATACATCACTCTACTACACACACATTCATACAGCCCTCTACTACACACACATTCATACATCACTCTACTACACACACATTCATACAGCACTCTACTACACACACATTCATACATCACTCTACTACACACACATTCATACATCACTCTACTACACACACATTCATACATCACTCTACTACACACACATTCATACA
>JBBPBX010030457.1:15071-35172 GCA_038048925.1 Garcialebias charrua
ACATACTTTTAGATCTAACAAACAGGATGTTCAGATGCAGATAACATGCTAAGCGGGCAGATGCCCTTTGTGCTTCTCTTGGCCTTCTGAACCACACACACATACTAGGATCTGGACATTAATTTACATTAATATCGCACACAGGACACATCTAATGGTACATTTCTAAAACTCTCTTACTGAGCAGATAAGCAGAACAAAGAACACAGTTTCGAGAGACTTCTCACCAAAGCTATAAATTTACAAGGTCATAGAACTGACAAGCACGAAAGGCTCCAGGACGCCTTATCAGTGCTCTGAGCCAATCAGAGACCAGAGAAGCTCAAACGGCAGCTTCATACTCCAAAACATCTCAGATATCGTCAGCATTCTTTGAGGGACTTCGCCGAGGAAAGGTCTGTCAAAGTGCTCACAATTCTCTGTGCACAAAGAATTGCTTATTCATGCTGTAACTCTGTTAACCTGTAAACCTGTGTTTCTGTCAATAAATCTTCATCGTTTTCATAAGAGAGACTGGTCATTCGAACACCTCATGAGAAATCCCTTCAGGACTGAGATTCAAAGGAAGGAGTTTGTGAAACTCCTTTTTTTTATCCAATAAAAGACAAACGTAAAATAAGTTTTAACCGTACCGAGTGAGATTCGAACCAGCGTCGAGAAAAAGCTCTCTGCGCCAACTGCGGGATGCTTAACCAATTGAGCTACTCGACAACTTGCTTTTGTAGGTCCACTCTGGCTTTTAACAGATCGCCCCTCAGAAAATCCTTGCTACGCACGTGTAAAATAATCTGATTTGTAATCAGTTCTTCAAAAACAGTAAACTCAGAAACACTAATATATTCAGCTAACACATTTTTTTTGTCGTTTCTGTAGTTAAATTTTAATGAGATATATTCGCGCTGAGGTTGTTTGAGATGACTAAATAAAGGTTGAATGAATATTCGCGCTGAGGTTGTTGTCAGAACGAGCTGATGACTCAACAACACGCAGCAGCCCCGACCCTGCACGCAGAAAGTCCCCCCGCAAAATCTCTGCTGGCGCTATGAATTCTGGGATAGCCTCCGTCTTGAAGGTTCCACGGATGCATCCTTCGATTTCGGCAGGAAGTAGGCCGCATTCCTCGGCCGCATGAGGAGGAGTCTTCGAATTGGGACAGTCCTCCGCGCGGGGCAATGACGTATGCGGCCGACAAATGTGCACTCATGAGGATGCAGCCCCTGAATTGAGACACAGTCAAAGACTCATTATTCCCTCTACAATGAGAAATGATGTTCTTGCTAAACTGCATGAAGGACATCAAGGTGTGGTCAAGTGCCGGGAGCGGGCACGGCAGTCCGTGTGGTGGCCAGGCCTCAGCCAGCAGTTGAACGAGTTGGTTCTTAACTGCAGGGCATGCTGCCAGGAGAGACAGAACCACAGGGATCCCCTGATGACAACACCATTCTCATTGCTAAATCCTGCTCTTCCTGATGGAGATGCTGTTTCACAGAAGGAAGAGGAGAGAAGGAGAAAAGATGCTCGACGTTATGATCAGCGACACCGGGCACAGAATCTTAACAGACTGGCAGCTGGACAGAATGTGTGGGTGGCAGACCAAAAGGCAGCTGGTACTGTCATTGGCAGTCACACTACACCCCGCTCATATCTGGTGGAGGGATCTCACGGGATTATAAGGAGAAACCGGCGTCATCTTGTGGCCATGCAGCCTTTGCCGGAGCAGAGCACCTGCGGTGCAGCTGAACATGATCCGGGGAGTCCAAAACAACCTGCTGCAGCATCACCTGCAGCATCACCACATCTGAAGGTTCCAGAAACACCATCCACTCCTTTCAGAACCAGGTCTGGGAGAGCGGTGGTAAAACCAACCAGATTAGACTTGTAAATTTTGCAGAGTGTGCAGGACTCAAAAAAAAAAAAGAAAGTGTTTGTTACTTTAAAGGTTCAGTATGCAGTTTCTGTAGAACTGCAGCACTTAGAAATATTTTCAACAGGCAAAGCATTCTGATCCCTCCCCCTCAGAGCCATATGTGGCTCTGCCCCCTTGTGGTCTGTTGAATTTCAAATTCAAGCTCTGTTTTTATTGGCTGATTCAAATTCAAGCTCTGTTTTTATTGGCTGGTTACAAACTCTGTTTTTATTGGCTGGAAAATGGCGGGTCACCTTTTCTTTTTAGAAATGCTTATTTACCACCTGGAGAAGCAAGGGGACAATATTTTTTTTAATTTTTTTTCAGAGATTACCTGGCTAACATCAGTCTGTCAGGAGGTAGTGACAGAGTGAAGAAATATGTTCATAAAAAAAGCTACATACTGAAGCTTTAAAGTCCATTCCATCCATCCATCCATTTTCTTCCGCTTATCCGGGGTCGGGTCGCGGGGGTAGCAACCTAAGTAGGGAGGCCCAGACTTCCCTCTCCCCAGCCACTTGGAGCAGCTCCTCTGGGGGAATCCCAAGGCGTTCCCAGGCCAGCCGAGAAACATAGTCCCTCCAGCGTATCCTGGGTCTTCCTCTGGGTCTCCTCCCGGTGGGACATGCCCGGAACACCTCACCAGGGAGGCGTCCAGGAGGCATCCTAACCAGATGCCCGAGCCACCTCAACTGGCTCCTCTCGATGTGGAGAAGCAGCGGCTCTACTCCGAGTCCCTCCCGGATGACTGAGCTTCTCACCCTATCTCTAAGGGAGAGTCCAGCCACCCTGCGGAGAAAACTCATTTCAGCCGCTTGTATCCGAGATCTTGTTCTTTCGGTCATAACCCAAAGCTCATGACCATAGATGAGGGTGGGAACGTAGATCGATCGGTAAATTGAGAGCTTTGCCTTTTGACTCAGCTCTCTCTTCACCACGACAGACCGGTACAGCGCCCGCTTCACTGCGGACGCTGCACCTATCCGCCTATCGATCTCACGCTCCAGTTTTCCCTCATTCGTGAACAAGATCCCGAGATACTTAAACTCCTCCACTTGGGTAAGGACCTCCTCCCCGACCCGGAGAGGGCACGCTACCCTTTTCCGGCTCAAGACCATGGCCTCGGATTTGGAGGAACTGATCCTCATCCCGGCCGCATCACATTCAGCTGCAAACCGCTCCAGCGAAAGCTGTAGATCACGAGCTGATGAAGCCAATAGGACCACATCATCTGCAAAAAACAGAGAAGCGATTCTAAGGCCACCAAAACGGATCCTCTCAACACCTTGGCTGCGCCTAGAAATTCTGTCCATAAAAGTTATAAACAGAATCGGTGACAAAGGGCAACCTTGGCGGAGTCCAACTCTCACCGGAAACGAGCCTGACTTACTGCCGGCAATGCGGACCAAGCTCTGACACCGGTCGTACAGGGACCTAACAGCCCATATCAATGGGCCTGGTACCCCATACTCCCGGAGTACCCGCCACAGAACCCCCCGAGGGACGCGGTCGAATGCCTTTTCCAAGTCTACAAAGCACATGTAAACTGGTTGGGCAAACTCCCACGCACCCTCCAGGACCCTGTTGAGGGTGTAGAGCTGGTCTAGTGTTCCACGACCAGGACGAAAACCACACTGCTCCTCCTGAATCCGAGGTTCGACTATCCGACGGACCCTCCTCTCCAGAACCCCTGAATAGACCTTACCAGGGAGGCTTAAGAGTGTGATCCCTCTATAGTTGGAACACACCCTACGGTCCCCCTTTTTGAATAGGGGAACCACCACCCCAGTCTGCCAATCCAAGGGAACTGCCCCCGATGTCCACGCGATATTGCAGAGTCGCGTAAGCCAACACAACCCCACAACATCCAGAGCCCTAAGGAACTCAGGACGAATCTCATCCACCCCCGGAGCCTTGTTTTTTGCACTGTTTAAATGTAAATGTGCAAGCCTCAGAGTTTAGAGTTAGTACAGACAGCACAGACTTTATTTTCTGACATTCTATTGAAAATTTAGTGTTCTAAGCTAAGAGTAATTGATGTGTGTCTGTTGTGTGTGTGAGCATGGTTTGAGGTAAAGATAGGAGCAGACCTTCCAGCCACAGGGGCAGAATAATCCCCTAAGGTTCTGCAGGATCAATGGCAGTCTACCCATTGATTCTAGAAAGGGGAGATGTGGTGTAACTGTATATTTAATACAGGGACGCACGAGTGTGACGTCATCAGACAGGGACATGAACGGTTAGTTTTCGTTTCATGATGTTGAGGAATAAAGCCACGTTAAGCTAGCAGCCGGACTCACGTGTATAATTAATAACACGACATAAGTATCATAAAAAGTATTGTATAAGTATCATGTAAATATTGTATGAAGTATTGTATAAAGTATATGTACGGTATGAGTATTTTATACAGTATCGTATAAGTACAGTTTAAGTATCATAGAAGTATCACACAAAGTATAGTATAAACCAGGGGTGTCAAACCCACTTACAAAAGGGGGCCAAAATTAAAACCTTCAAACTAAGGGCCAGTTTCAGAATCCACATCAACTCCAGTTAGATACCAAACATCTTTTCTTGGTTGCAGGTTCCTCAGCAAGAGTTTGATTGGTCTCATTTGATGTTCTCTGTTGCACTTTTGACATCATAATCAAAGATGACTGTTTTTTAATTTTTATAAAAGTATTTTACATTTAAAATAACATCTTGGGGACCATAAAAGATGCCAATGAGGGCCAGATTTGGCCCCCCTAGGCCTTGAGTTTGACACATGTGGTATAAAGTATTGCATAAATTATTGTATAAATATTGCATAAGCATCATATACATATTGTATAAAGCATTGTAAAAGTAGTGTATAAGTGTTGTATAAAGTATACGTTTAAGTAAACAAAATCCATGCTCAATACATATCCGTATAAGTATTATTTAATCTTTAATAAGTAGTGTATAAGTATTGCACAAGTATCATAGAAGTATCATGTAAAGTGTTGAAGAAATGACTGAACATTGTCCAAGACGCAGGTCAGGAGCAGCACTGAAGCTTCAGGTCTCATGGTAAATCTACCGACAGCCTGGACTCCATGTTGGATTTGTACAACTCAAGGTTCATTTCCACACATTTTTTACTGCAGTGATGAGAAACCAGTGGCTCCCAGAGATCTGAGAAACGTATTGTTAATATATCAGTTCAGGATGTGAAAAAAAAAATGTTTAAATGTCTAAAATTTAAATGCCAGAGAGAGAAAGAAGTAATCAACCGTCTGTTGTTGATTTGAAAGCTTCTTTTATATGCTGCTTACAGGTGTAGGGTTTCTGGGGTCTGGTCCTGCATGTTGTGTTTTTCCGTCATGTTTACCAGCCCTTCCTCCTCTTGTGATCCAGCACTGTCACACCTGTCTCTAACCTAATCACCGCAGGTGTCTGTCATTTCACCTTGTCAGTGTCTGTATATGTTCAGCCAGCGGCGGCTGCTGTTTTTTTTTTTCATGGAGGGGCGTGCCATCTAGTGGTCAATAAAACACATAACAAAAGTCTAAAAAAGATAAAGCCAGGTTCCCACCCAACGCGTCTTGAGCAGCAAAAACGCTCCCGACTCACGGTGTTGGCTGCTTGTCAACAGATGACTGTTCGCACCGAACGCGTCTGAAGATGCGCAATGGGTGGAGCGTCTTGGTCCTTTTCCGGTTGGGTTTGTTTTGATTTTTGTACACCGGGCAGATAAAATCAGCTGTTTGTGAGCCTTGTTACTACTTGAGTGGGTTTTCTACGAGCCGAACTGCAGCTCCAAAAGTCTTTGTTGAGATTAAAACTTTTTTTAATGTTTGGGGTGATCGTACGCTCGAGCGGACAGCGGCAACTGTAAAAATGCCAAGTTTTTTACCGGAGGCTGGTTTCTTAATGGAGGCTCGTTGGGCTAAGTTTAAAAAGTCCAAAAAAAGTCCCGTCGTCGTTACGTCATCACATAGCAGAGTCTCTCCCGATTGGCTGTTGCAACGCGGCGAGCAGCCGAAGTAGGTCAAAGTTCAATTTGTTGAAGTCGGGCAACCGCTGCTTTGGACGTGCCGCGTGCGCGGAAAAGAACTGCTGCACACTGCCGCACTGCTCGAACTGCTCAAAACGTGCCGCGTTACGCTGCGCCGCTCCAAGATGCTCGGCCACATAGACTTTGCATGTAAACTGGCTGCTTCGGCCGCTCGAAACGTGTTTGGTGTGTTGCCGGCATAAGTCTGGTCCTCTGGACATTCAAACAACAAAACAAAACAAAGCAAAAAATTGTAGAAATGTGGATCAAACTGGTTGATCCACTGTGAGAGGGTGCTATTTATAAGACTGAGCTGAATACAGCATCTCAGACTGAAGAAGTCAAGTCTTCTGACTTTCTGACTCCTAATGCACCTTAGCATATATAGCATTTCACCATATAAATGTACCTTAAATGTTTCAATGTTAATAAGAGCTAGTTACTTGCAAGAGGCTTTGTTTTCATTCTCCAGATCAATACAGTGTTAAGAAATAGTAAAACACCCCCAGTGACATTTCTTCTTCTTCTTCTTCTTTCGGCTTTTCCCTTTTCAGGGGTCGCCACAGCGAGTCATCCTCCTCCACCTCACTCTGTCCTCTGCATCCTCTGTCCTCACTCCAACTACCTTCATGTCCTCTCTAACTGCATCCATATATCTCCTCTTTGGTCTCCCTCTTTGTCTTTTTCCTGGCAGCTGCATTTCTAACATCCTTCTACCAATATACCCACTGTCCCTCCTCTGGACATGTCCAAACCATCTCAGTCTGGCCTCCCTAACTTTATCTCCCAGTTGTTCAACATGTGCTGTACCTCTGATGATCTCATTCCTGATCTTATCCATCCTTGTCACTCCTAAGGAGAACCTCAGCATCTTCATTTCTGCCACTTCCAGTTCTTTCTCCTGTCTTTTTGTCAATGCCACTGTCTCCAGACCATACAACATAGCTGGTCTCACCACTGTCTTGTAAACTTTTCCTTTGACCTTTGCTGACACCTTTTTGTCACAAATCATCCACTCCATCCTGCCTGGACTCTCTTTTTCACCTCTTTACCACATTCCCCATTTTCCTGGACAGTGGACCCCAAGTACTTGAAGTCCTGCACCTTTGTGACCTCTGCTCCTTGTAGCCTCACTGTTCCACTGGCCTCCCTCTCATTCACACACATGTACTCTGTCTTACTACGGCTGACTTTCATTCCTCTTCTTTCAAGAGCATACCTCCACCTCTCCAAGTTCTCTTCCACTTGTTCCCTGTTCTCACCACAGATCACAATGTCATCTGCAAACATCATAGTCCATGGGGATTCCTGCCTGACCTCATCTGTTAGTCGGTCCATCACCAGAGCAAACAAGAAGGGGCTCAGAGCCGATCCTTGATGCAATCCCACCGCCACCTTGAAGCTATCTGTCACTCCCACAGCACATCTCACCACTGTCCTGCTGTCCTCATACATGTCCTGTACCAGTCTAACATACTTTTCTGCCACTCCAGATTTCCTCATGCAATACCACACCTCTTCTCTTGGTACCCTGTCATATGCTTTTTCTAAATCCACAAACACACAATGGAGTTCTTTCTGACCCTCTCTGTACTTCTCTATCAACATCCTCAAAGCAAAGATGGCATCTGTGGTGCTCTTTCTTGGCATGAAACCATACTGCTGCTCACAGATAGTCACCTCTTGTCTAAGCCTTCCTTCCACAACTCTCTCCCAGATCTTCATTGTGTGGCTCATCAACTTAATTCCCCTGTAGTTGCTACAACTCTGTACATCACCCTTGTTCTTAAAAATGGGAACCAGCACACTTCTTCTCCATTCTTCAGGCATTTTCTCACCCTCAAATATTCCATTAAATATTTGAGTCAAAAACCTCACTGCCATCTCTCCAAGACATTTCCAAACCTCCACTGGTATGTCATCAGGTCCTACTGCCTTCCCCTTCTTCATTCTTTTCAGAGCTTTCCGGACTTCACCCTCACTAATCTTTCCCACTTCCTGGTCCACAGTTTCTATTACCTCCACTCTTCTTTCTCTTTCATTCTCTTCATTCATTAGCTCCTCAAAGTAATCCTTCCATCTTCCCATCACATTCTCCTCACTTGTTAGAACATTCCCATCTTTAATAATAATAATAATGTCTTTGTCTGTCATCTGTGTATGTTTCCCATACACAGACGTAATTCGTCTCTGCATTTAACCCAACCACCACCAGGTGGTGCAGTGAGCAGCCAGAAAGCGCTCGGGGAGCTGGAGAATTAGGTGTGCACTCATAGACACCCCAAGGTGTGTAGTGGCCGGGACGCGAACCCGCGTCCTTCGGGTCCCAAGTCAAAAGCCCTGCCACTACACCATCTTAATAAGCCTAACCTGCTGCACATCCTTTCCAGCCTGATCCCTCTGTCTTGCCAATCGGTACAAGTCCTTCTCGCCCTCTTTAGTGTCCAGTCTCCCATATAACTCATTGTACGCCCTCTGCTTTGCCTTAGCTACTTCCCTCTTTGCTCTATGTCCCATCTCCTTATATTCCTGTCTCCTCTCTTCAGTCCTCTCACTGTCATATTTCTTCTTGGCTAATCTCTTTCTTTGAATGGCGTCCTGCACTTCACTATTCCACCACCAGGTTTCCTTATCATCCATTCTCTGTCCAGATGACACACCAAGTACCTTCCTACCTGTCTCTCTAATTACTGTTGCTGTAGTAGCCCAGTCACTTGGAAGCTCTTTCTTACCACCCAGAGCCTTTAACAGCTCGTCTCTGAATTTCTCACAACATTCTTCCTTCTTCAGTGACATTTAGTATATAAAATTATTAATGTCTGATCATTTTTCATAAGCAAATTAAAATAAATGTAGCCATCAGAGTCCAATACTGTACAATAACCTGCACTGGCATGCTAACTCCACAAACAAACAAAGAAAAAAACAAACTCATTCACCAGTTGCCACTTTTAGAATAAAGAGTCAGCTGAAGGCTTTTATCACAAACAGACTCAGAGCCACCTAAAAGTGGAGAGGATATCAGTCAGGAATGGTAATATAATATCAGCATTAGATAAAGGCTAGCATTAGCATGTTAGCTAACAAACTTACCAGTTGCCACATTTAGATTAACAGCAGTGGTGTCAAAAGTATTCACATTCATTACTCAAGTAGAAGTATAGGTACTGGGGTTTAAAATTACTTTTGTAGAAGTAGAAGTATCAACTCTAGCTTTTTACTCAAGTAAAAGTAAAAAAGTACTTCCTCAAAGGATATTTTTCCAGATGGCAGTTTTTTTTTTTTTTTACATACCATATCTGCCTCTGGTGTTGCCCGGTGCAGAACAAATTGGTCAAGGGTTCTCCTGGTTTTGTTGTCTTTCACGTTTATATTTATTATACAACATTAGTATGTTACTAGGTCACTAGAAGTCAGTAATCAACTGATAAAAAAAACAAAAACTTTCAGCTTACCTCAATATTAGGCATGTAACGAGATCTCGTTGTACGAGATCTCGCGATATTAAACTCCCGCGATATCTCTCGTTGAGAGGTAACGTTGTCTCGCGAGACGCTAATGCTAGCGCTAGCAGAGCCCCTAACAAGTCAGCGTCACGGACAGCATGGCTTCGCCGGATGAAGTTGCTATAGAAGACGCCCCAACTACTGATGGAGGGTCCCGGTCCCGCAGACGCTTCTACATTGATGGAGGGTCCCGGAGCTGCCGACGCTGCCCCGGATGTAAAGACACACGCGTGTGACCGGTGTTGCCAGATAGAGTCCCACCCACCCAAAGCACTCTTTACCCGCAAAAGTCAGAAGGAAAATCGCGGTGAACCGCCCAATCTGGCAACACTGGTGAGTGACGACGGCTGCTGATGCGGATATTTATGTTCAATTTTTGGAAAGTCCTGCGTGAATATCTATATTCTACAAAAAAAACGGCAAAATGAAAGAAAAGTAACGAGGCTATTTTTAAAAAGTAAGGAGTAGAAAGTACCAGTAATTGCGTGAAAATGTAAGAAGTAGAAGTATAAAGTAGGCTGAAAAATAATTACTTTACTAAAGTATAGATAACTAAAATTTGTACTTAAGTAAAGTAACGAAGTATTTATACTTCGTTACTTGACACCTCTGATTAACAGTCACCTGAAGGCTTTTTTCACAAACAGCCATAAAATAGGCTATATGCCACGGGTAGGTGTGACGTACCTCCGTTAAAATATAGGACACATCCCGCACTTCCGGTTCCTATCCACTGCCGTTGTTGTTAGCGTTAGCTCCTAGTAGCAGACCATGACAACGACCCGAAACGGGAAGCGCTGCGCGCTACTGGCACTACAAGTGAGTTCCGTTGTGTCCGCCCACCGGTGGGTACAGCTGTTCCGAGGGGGGGTTAGGGCGACAATTTATCTGCGGCTATCCGTAGGGGGAACGTTGCCATAGATTTATATGGATGTTTATCCATTTGCGCTAACAAATGGATAAACATCCATTTATGTGCAGTGCTGAGGGTTATGGTGGAAGAGGAGAAGTTGTGGATCATCACTGACTGAAGTCTGTTAGTTAAGAAGTCAAGGAACCAGTTGCAAATGGAGGGGCTTAGTCCTAGTGTTAGTAATTTGTCCATCAGGGTTTGGGGGATCATGATTTTGAAGGCAGATGTGAAGTCCACAAAGAGCATATGGGTGTATGAGTCCTTCTGTTCCAGGTGGGTGAGAGCAGTGTGGACCACAGAGGAGATGGTATCCTCTGTTGATTGGTTCTCACAGTATGCATACTCGAGGGTCCTTGTTGATGATGGTTGTTTTGATGTGGGTCATGACCAGTTTTTCGAAGCATTTAGCGACTATCGGGTGAGGGCCACTGGCCAACAGTCATTCAGAGCAGTCACTGTAGAGCTTTTTTGGACTGGGATGATTGTGGTGTGGTCTTCAGGCAGACGGGATCTGTCTACAGGGCATGAGGTGTTAAAGATATTGGCCAGCACCTTGCAGAGCTGATCGGAACTTTCAACACTTTCCCAACACTTTTTTTTTGGATTATGGTATTTTGACCAAGGGTTAGGATTTCCAACTAAACGCAGTGATAGGACCACCAAACTCACAGATCTTGTTCTCCATAACTCCCTGACCGCAATTTATGAGATTCCTGTCCGTCCTACGTTCTCCCTATGAATTATGGGTATTTGTATTTGGACAAATTGGGGTTAGGATTTCCACCTAAACGCAGTGATAGGACCACCAAACTCACAGATCTTGTTCTCCATAACTCCCTGACCGTAATTTATGAGATTCCTGTCCGTCCTACGTTCTCCCTATGAATTATGGGTATTTGTATTTTAACAAATTGGGGTTAGGATTTCCAACTAAACGCAGTGATAGGACCACCAAACTCACAGATCTTGTTCTCCATAACCCCCTGCACACACACACACATGCACACACATACACACACACACACACACACACACACAATATGCAAGTGTACAGTTAAATATACATATCCAGACAATATCCTACACTAGGATTTTTCATGTATGGGTATCTGGAAAATATCCAATACTAGGATTTATTATGGATGGGTATCCAGAAGATATCCAATACTAGGATCTATCACAGATGGGTATGCGTGGGATATCCTGTACTAAGATCTGTTAAAGATGAGATCTCCCCATATAGCACCAGAAACATATTGGATATGTGGCAGATACGTAAACTTGCATACTGTTGTATCTCCCCAGATATTAGGCCTTTTTGTATGGGTTTAACGGGCCCCGAATGGGTTTTCAGTGGGAACCAGATGGTAATGCCTTAGTCCTAAAGGAACAATTGGGACTTTCTCAACTAAGCAGAAGTGAACAAAATAAGATGAAAAATGTCTTTTGGTCAAGGTTCTTTAAAGCTAATGTGAATTATTGTCAGTATTACTTTTTACCTCTGCTGAGTAAACATTTATTATGTGAATAGAATAGAACTTATTTAACAAAAAACTCAAACATAAAACATGCCCAAAACAAACTACAGTACTGTACAAGAAATGTTCTTTTAAACAAAGAAATTTTAATGTTTTGCATAGTGTTGTTCAACATCTACAAAATTATTCAAGACAGCATTTCTGAAAATAATTTAAATTAGTTTTTACTTTCACTGGAGCGGTTTGCAGCCGAGTGTGATGCGGCCGGGATGAGGATCAGTTCCTCCAAATCCGAGGCCATGGTCTTGAGCCGGAAAAGGGTAGCATGCCCTCTCCGGGTCGGGGAGGAGGTCCTGCCCCAAGTGGAGGAGTTTAAGTATCTCGGGATCTTGTTCACGAATGAGGGAAAACTGGAGCGTGAGATCGATAGGCGGATAGGTGCAGCGTCCGCAGTGAAGCGGGCGCTGTACCGGTCTGTCGTGGTGAAGAGAGAGCTGAGTCAAAAGGCAAAGCTCTCAATTTACCGATCGATCTACGTTCCCACCCTCATCTATGGTCATGAGCTTTGGGTTATGACCGAAAGAACAAGATCTCGGATACAAGCGGCTGAAATGAGTTTTCTCCGCAGGGTGGCTGGACTCTCCCTTAGAGATAGGGTGAGAAGCTCAGTCATCCGGGAGGGACTCGGAGTAGAGCCGCTGCTTCTCCACATCGAGAGGAGCCAGTTGAGGTGGCTCGGGCATCTGGTTAGGATGCCTCCTGGACGCCTCCCTGGTGAGGTGTTCCGGGCACGTCCCACCGGGAGGAGACCCAGAGGAAGACCCAGGACGCGCTGGAGGGACTATGTTTCTCGGCTGGCCTGGGAACGCCTTGGGATTCCCCCGGAGGAACTGCTCCAAGTGGCTGGGGAGAGGGAAGTCTGGGCCTCCCTACTTAGGCTGCTACCCCCGCGACCCGACCCCGGATAAGCGGAAGAAGATGGATGGATGGATGGATGGATGGATAGTTTTTACTTTAAAAAAAGACAAACACACACACCGGTTTGTTAGTTTTATATAGTCCCTCGTTTATCACAGGTGTTTGGGACCATGAGGTGCGCTGGACCATGCATATTGCTGGTGGGAACACGCCCACTAGCGATAAGTGAAAAACAGCAAAGTAGGATAGTTCAAGTTCAGTCAACTTTTGTCATGACACGTACCAGGTTGCAATCACACTCATCACCTGTTACTCCCAAACTCCCTTCTTAAATAAACAATTTAAATTTTAATACTACTATATATACAATATTTTACATAAACAACACATGCTGTATGGATTGTTTATTTAAAATATTGTATACAGTATGTAAATTTAAATTGTTTAGGAGGGAGTTTGGGAGTAACAGTATATATATATATATATATATATATATATATATATATATATATATATATATATATATATATATATATATATATATATATATATATACGGAAAATATCCTATACTAGGATTTTTCATGTATGGGTATCCAGACAATATCCAATACTAGGATCTGTCAGATGTGTATCTGGAAAATATCCAATACTTGGATTTAATATGTATGGATATCCAGAAAATATCCAATATTAGGATCTATCACAGATGTGTATCCGGAAATTATCCAAATGCTAGGATTTTTTATGTATGGGTATCCAGACAATATCCAATACTAGGATCTGTCAGATGTGTATCCGAAAATATCCAAATGCTAGGATTTATTATGTATAGGTATCCAAAAAATATCCTATATGAGGATCTGTCAGATGTGTATCCGGAAAATGTCAAATACTAGGATTTACTATGTATGGGTATCCAGAAAATATCGAACATTAGGATCTATCACAGATGTGTATCCGGAAAGTATCCAAATGCTAGGATTTTTTATGTATGGGTATCCAGACAATATCCAATACTAGGATCTGTCAGATGTGTATCCGGAAATATCCAAATGCTAGGATTTATTATGTATGGGTATCCAGAAAATATCTAATATGAGGATCTGTCAGATATGTATCTGGAAAATGTCAAATACTAGGATTTACTATGTATAGGTATCCAAAAAATATCCAATATTAGGATCTATCACAGATGTGTATCCGGAAAGTATCCAAATGCTAGGATTTTTTAAGTATGGGTATCTAGACAATATCCAATACTAGGATCTGTCAGATGAATATCCGGAAAATATCCATATGCTAGGATTTATTATGTATGGGTATCCAGAAAATATCCTATATGAGGATCTGTCAGATGGGTATCCAGAAAATATCCAACATTAGGATCTATCACAGATGTGTATCCGGAAAATATCCAATGCTAGGATTTATTATGTATGGATATCCAGAAAATATCCTATATGAGGATCTGTCAGATGGGTATCCAAAAAATATCCAACATTAGGATCTATCACAGATGTGTATCCGGAAAATATCCAATGCTAGGATTTATTATGTATGGATATCCAGAAAATATGCAATATGAGGATCTGCCAGATGTGTATCCGGAAAATATACAATACTAGGATTTATTATGTATGGGTATCCAGAAAATATCAAATACTAGGATCTATCACAGATGTGTATCCAGAAAATATCCAATACTAGGATTTATTATGTATGAGTATCCACAAAATATCCAATACTAGGATCTATCACAGATTTGTATCTGGAAAATATCCAATGCTAGGATTTATTATGTTTGGGTATCCAAAAATATCCAATACTAGGATCTATCACAGATACGTATATGGAAAATATCCAATAGTAGGATCTTTCTCATATAGGTATCCAGAAAATATCCAATAGTAGGATCTTTCTCATATAGGTATCCAGAAAATATCCAATACTAGGATATCTCAAGTATGGGTATACATAAAATATTCTATACTAGGATCTATAGCAGATGTGTATCCAGAAAATATCCTATACTTGGATTGATCATGTATGAGTATCCAGAAAATATCCAGTGCTAGGATCTATCACAGATGGGTATACATGGGATATCCTGTACTAGGATCTGTTACAGATGAGAACTCCCCGTATATCACCGGAAACATACTGGATATGTGGCGGATACATAGACTTGCATACTGTTGTATCTCCCTGGATATTAGGCCTTTTAGTGCAGTGCAGTGCTGAGGGTTATGGTGGAAGAGGAGAAGTTGTGGATCATCACTGACTGAAGTCTGTTAGTTAAGAAGTCAAGGAACCAGTTGCAAATGGAGGGGCTTAGTCCTAGTGTTAGTAATTTGTCCATCAGGGTTTGGGGGATCATGATTTTGAAGGCAGATGTGAAGTCCACAAAGAGCATATGGGTGTATGAGTCCTTCTGTTCCAGGTGGGTGAGAGCAGTGTGGACCACAGAGGAGATGGTATCCTCTGTTGATTGGTTCTCACAGTATGCATACTCGAGGGTCCTTGTTGATGATGGTTGTTTTGATGTGGGTCATGAACAGTTTTTCGAAGCATTTAGCGACTATCGGGTGAGGGCCACTGGCCAACAGTCATTCAGAGCAGTCACTGTAGAGCTTTTTTGGACTGGGATGATGGTGGTGTGGTCTTCAGGCAGACGGGATCTGTCTACAGGGCATGAGGTGTTAAAGATATTGGCCAGCACCTTGCAGAGCTGATCGGAACTTTCAACACTTTCCCAACACTTTTTTTTTGGATTATGGTATTTTGACCAAGGGTTAGGATTTCCAACTAAACGCAGTGATAGGACCACCAAACTCACAGATCTTGTTCTCCATAACTCCCTGACCGCAATTTATGAGATTCCTGTCCGTCCTACGTTCTCCCTATGAATTATGGGTATTTGTATTTGGACAAATTGGGGTTAGGATTTCCACCTAAACGCAGTGATAGGACCACCAAACTCACAGATCTTGTTCTCCATAACTCCCTGACCGTAATTTATGAGATTCCTGTCCGTCCTACGTTCTCCCTATGAATTATGGGTATTTGTATTTTAACAAATTGGGGTTAGGATTTCCAACTAAACGCAGTGATAGGACCACCAAACTCACAGATCTTGTTCTCCATAACCCCCTGCACACACACACACATGCACACACATACACACACACACACACACACACAATATGCAAGTGTACAGTTAAATATACATATCCAGACAATATCCTACACTAGGATTTTTCATGTATGGGTATCTGGAAAATATCCAATACTAGGATTTATTATGGATGGGTATCCAGAAGATATCCAATACTAGGATCTATCACAGATGGGTATGCGTGGGATATCCTGTACTAAGATCTGTTAAAGATGAGATCTCCCCATATAGCACCAGAAACATATTGGATATGTGGCAGATACGTAAACTTGCATACTGTTGTATCTCCCCAGATATTAGGCCTTTTTGTATGGGTTTAACGGGCCCCGAATGGGTTTTCAGTGGGAACCAGATGGTAATGCCTTAGTCCTAAAGGAACAATTGGGACTTTCTCAACTAAGCAGAAGTGAACAAAATAAGATGAAAAATGTCTTTTGGTCAAGGTTCTTTAAAGCTAATGTGAATTATTGTCAGTATTACTTTTTACCTCTGCTGAGTAAACATTTATTATGTGAATAGAATAGAACTTATTTAACAAAAAACTCAAACATAAAACATGCCCAAAACAAACTACAGTACTGTACAAGAAATGCTCTTTTAAACAAAGAAATTTTAATGTTTTGCATAGTGTTGTTCAACATCTACAAAATTATTCAAGACAGCATTTCTGAAAATAATTTAAATTAGTTTTTACTTTAAAAAAAAGACAAACACACACACCGGTTTGTTAGTTTTATATAGTCCCTCGTTTATCACAGGTGTTTGGGACCATGAGGTGCGCTGGACCATGCATATTGCTGGTGGGAACACGCCCACTAGCGATAAGTGAAAAACAGCAAAGTAGGATAGTTCAAGTTCAGTCAACTTTTGTCATGACACGTACCAGGTTGCAATCACACTCATCACCTGTTACTCCCAAACTCCCTTCTTAAATAAACAATTTAAATTTTAATACTACTATATATACAATATTTTACATAAACAACACATGCTGTATGGATTGTTTATTTAAAATATTGTATACAGTATGTAAATTTAAATTGTTTAGGAGGGAGTTTGGGAGTAACAGTATATATATATATATATATATATATATATATATATATATATATATATATATATATATATATATATATATATATATATATATACGGAAAATATCCTATACTAGGATTTTTCATGTATGGGTATCCAGACAATATCCAATACTAGGATCTGTCAGATGTGTATCTGGAAAATATCCAATACTTGGATTTAATATGTATGGATATCCAGAAAATATCCAATATTAGGATCTATCACAGATGTGTATCCGGAAATTATCCAAATGCTAGGATTTTTTATGTATAGGTATCCAAAAAATATCCAATACGAGGATCTGTCAGATGTGTATCCGAAAATATCAAATACTAGGATTTACTATGTATAGGTATCCAAAAAATATCCAACATGAGGATCTATCAGATGTGTATCCGGAAAATATCAAATACTAGGATTTACTATGTATGGGTATCCAGAAAATATCCAACACTAGGATCTATCAGATGTGTATCCGGAAATATCCAAATGCTAGGATTTATTATGTATGGGTATCCAGAAAATATCTAATATGAGGATCTGTCAGATATGTATCTGGAAAATGTCAAATACTAGGATTTACTATGTATAGGTATCCAAAAAATATCCAATATTAGGATCTATCACAGATGTGTATCCGGAAAGTATCCAAATGCTAGGATTTTTTAAGTATGGGTATCTAGACAATATCCAATACTAGGATCTGTCAGATGAATATCCGGAAAATATC
Organism: Garcialebias charrua; assembly: GCA_038048925.1. Classification (NCBI taxonomy): domain Eukaryota; kingdom Metazoa; phylum Chordata; class Actinopteri; order Cyprinodontiformes; family Rivulidae; genus Garcialebias; species Garcialebias charrua. Next base: position 32,801 of record JBBPBX010030457.1, read on the forward strand.
CATATGCTAGGATTTATTATGTATGGGTATCCAGAAAATATCCTATATGAGGATCTGTCAGATGGGTATCCAGAAAATATCCAACATTAGGATCTATCACAGATGTGTATCCGGAAAATATCCAATGCTAGGATTTATTATGTATGGATATCCAGAAAATATCCTATATGAGGATCTGTCAGATGGGTATCCAAAAAATATCCAACATTAGGATCTATCACAGATGTGTATCCGGAAAATATCCAATGCTAGGATTTATTATGTATGGATATCCAGAAAATATGCAATATGAGGATCTGCCAGATGTGTATCCGGAAAATATACAATACTAGGATTTATTATGTATGGGTATCCAGAAAATATCAAATACTAGGATCTATCACAGATGTGTATCCAGAAAATATCCAATACTATGATTTATTATGTATGAGTATCCACAAAATATCCAATACTAGGATCTATCACAGATTTGTATCTGGAAAATATCCAATGCTAGGATTTATTATGTTTGGGTATCCAAAAATATCCAATACTAGGATCTATCACAGATACGTATATGGAAAATATCCAATAGTAGGATCTTTCTCATATAGGTATCCAGAAAATATCCAATAGTAGGATCTTTCTCATATAGGTATCCAGAAAATATCCAATACTAGGATATCTCAAGTATGGGTATACATAAAATATTCTATACTAGGATCTATAGCAGATGTGTATCCAGAAAATATCCTATACTTGGATTGATCATGTATGAGTATCCAGAAAATATCCAGTGCTAGGATCTATCACAGATGGGTATACATGGGATATCCTGTACTAGGATCTGTTACAGATGAGAACTCCCCGTATATCACCGGAAACATACTGGATATGTGGCGGATACATAGACTTGCATACTGTTGTATCTCCCCGGATATTAGGCCTTTTAGTGCAGTGGCCTCCTCAACAGACTAACCTCCATTGGCATCTCAGGTACCCCGTTAGACTGGTTCAACTCTTATCACTCTGACCGCACTCAATTCATTCAGCTTAAATCCTTACGTTCACAGTCTTCCCCTGTCTCCACGGGTGTCCCCCAAGGCTCTGTCCTCAGACCCCTCCTCTTCATCATTTACCCCCTTCCTCTAGGTCACATCTTCCGCAAATACAGTCCATTTCCACTGTTATGCTGATGACACACAGCTCTACTTGTCATCAAAACCTAACTCCACCCACCACCCTCCATCCTCACCGACTGTCTCAATGAGCTAAATCACTGGTTTTCTAACAATTTCCTTCAACTAAACAGTAACAAAACAGAAATCATTCTTGTCGGTACCAAAAACTCTATTTCAAAATCAGAACATCTTCTCGTCCCCCTTAACAACTCTCTGCTATCCCCCTCCCCTCAGGTCAAGAGTCTCGGTGTCATCCTCGACACCACTCTCTCCTTCACTTCACACATCAACAATATTACTCGGTCTGCCTATTTCCACCTCCGTAATATTAACCGTCTCCGTCCTTCTCTCACACCCCGCTCCACAGCCATCCTGGTGCACAGTCTTGTGACTTCCCGTATCGATTACTGCAACTCCCTTCTCTACGGCCTCCCCAACAAATCTCTCCACAAGTTACAGATGGTCCAGAACTCAGCTGCCCGTGTCATCACTCAAACCTCCTACTATAACCACATCACTCCTGTCCTGCAGCAGCTCCACTGGCTCCCGGTTAAATCACGCATCATCTTCAAAATTCTACTTCTCACGTTCAAATCTATCCACAACCTTGCCCCTCCTTATCTATCTGACCTCCTACAAATCTCCATCCCATCACGCTCTCTCAGATCCTCCTCTTCGCTACATCTCCATGTACCCTCTGCCCGCCTCTCCACCATGGGGAGCAGGGCCTTCACCTGCTCTGCCCCTCACCTCTGGAACGCTCTACCGCCAGACCTTCGAAACACCACCTCCCTTTCTCTGTTCAAGACAGCCCTGAAAACACATCTCTTTAGACTAGCTTATCATTAACTTTACTAAATGTATTTTTATTATTTTGCATTTTATAATCTTTATGTATTTTATATTTCCATTTGTCACTGATAATGTTTGAACTGTATTGGTTCGTTAAGTGTCCTTGGGTGTCCTGAAAGGCGCTTTTAAATAAAATGATTATTATTATTATTACAGAACCTCACTGACCTACAGAACCTCATTGACCTACACAAGGTGAGGTCAGTGAACAAGGCCAGACTGATTCTGGCAGATCCTGATCATCCACTCCATGGTGAGTTCAGGTTGCTTCCATCTGGACATAGGTATCTGCAGCCCAGATGTAGAACAAATAGACAGAAAAACTAATTCATCCCTGTAGCAATGAACAGTGATGATTTC
>JBBPBX010030458.1:0-12410 GCA_038048925.1 Garcialebias charrua
AGGTTCTGTGAGGTTCTGTAGTTCAGTGATGTTATGTAGGTCAGTGAGGTTCTGTAGGTCAGTGAGGTTCTGTGAGGTTATGTAGGTCAGTGATGTTCTGTAGGTCAGTGAGGTTCTGTGAGGTTCTGTAGGTCAGTGAGGTTCTGTGAGGTTCTGTAGGTCAGTGAGGTTCTGTAGGTCAGTGAGGTTCTGTGATGTTCTGTAGGTCAGTGAGGTTCTGTGGGTCAGTGAGGTTCTGTGAGGTTCTGTAGGTCAGTGAGATACCTGTAGGTCAGTGAGGTTCTGTGAGGTTCTGTAGGTCAGTGATGTTCTGTAGGTCAGTGAGGTTCTGTAGGTCAGTGAGGTTCTGTAGGTCAGTGAGGTTCTGTAGGTCAGTGAGGTTCTGTAGGTCAGTGAGGTTCTGTAGGTCAGTGAGGTTCTGTAGGTCAGTGAGGTTCTGTAGGTCAGTGAGGTTCTGTAGGTCAGTGAGGTTCTGTAGGTCAGTGAGGTTCTGTAGGTCAGTGAGGTTCTGTAGGTCAGTGAGGTTCTGTAGGTCAGTGAGGTTCTGTAGGTCAGTGAGGTTCTGTAGGTCAGTGAGGTTCTGTAGGTCAGTGAGGTTCTGTAGGTCAGTGAGGTTCTGTAGGTCAGTGAGGTTCTGTAGGTCAGTGAGGTTCTGTAGGTCAGTGAGATTCTGTAGGTCAGTGAGAGTTCTGTAGGTCAGTGAGGTTCTGTAGGTCAGTGAGGTTCTGTAGGTCAGTGAGGTTCTGTAGGTCAGTGAGGTTCTGTAGGTCAGTGAGGTTCTGTAGGTCAGTGAGGTTCTGTAGGTCAGTGAGGTTCTGTAGGTCAGTGAGGTTCTGTAGGTCAGTGAGATTCTGTAGGTCAGTGAGGTTCTGTAGGTCAGTGAGTTCTGTAGGTCAGGTTCTGTAGGTCAGTGAGGTTCTGTAGGTCAGTGAGGTTCTGTAGGTCAGTGAGGTTCTGTAGGTCAGTGAGGTTCTGTAGGTCAGTGAGGTTCTGTAGGTCAGTGAGGTTCTGTAGGTCAGTGAGGTTCTGTAGGTCAGTGAGATTCTGTAGGTCAGTGAGGTTCTGTAGGTCAGTGAGGTTCTGTAGGTCAGTGAGGTTCTGTAGGTCAGTGAGGTTCTGTAGGTCAGTGAGGTTCTGTAGGTCAGTGAGGTTCTGTAGGTCAGTGAGATTCTGTAGGTCAGTGAGGTTCTGTAGGTCAGTGAGGTTCTGTAGGTCAGTGAGGTTCTGTAGGTCAGTGAGGTTCTGTAGGTCAGTGAGATTCTGTAGGTCAGTGAGGTTCTGTAGGTCAGTGAGGTTCTGTAGGTCAGTGAGATTCTGTAGGTCAGTGAGGTTCTGTAGGTCAGTGAGGTTCTGTAGGTCAGTGAGGTTCTGTAGGTCAGTGAGGTTCTGTAGGTCAGTGAGGTTCTGTAGGTCAGTGAGGTTCTGTAGGTCAGTGAGGTTCTGTAGGTCAGTGAGGTTCTGTAGGTCAGTGAGGTTCTGTAGGTCAGTGAGGTTCTGTAGGTCAGTGAGATTCTGTAGGTCAGTGAGGTTCTGTAGGTCAGTGAGGTTCTGTAGGTCAGTGAGGTTCTGTAGGTCAGTGAGATTCTGTAGGTCAGTGAGGTTCTGTAGGTCAGTGAGGTTCTGTAGGTCAGTGAGATTCTGTAGGTCAGTGAGGTTCTGTAGGTCAGTGAGGTTCTGTAGGTCAGTGAGGTTCTGTAGGTCAGTGAGGTTCTGTAGGTCAGTGAGGTTCTGTAGGTCAGTGAGGTTCTGTAGGTCAGTGAGGTTCTGTAGGTCAGTGAGTTCTGTAGGTCAGTGAGGTTCTGTAGGTCAGTGATGTTCTGTAGGTCAGTGAGGTTCTGTAGGTCAGTGATGTTCTGTAGGTCAGTGAGGTTCTGTAGGTCAGTGAGGTTCTGTAGGTCAGTGAGGTTCTGTAGGTCAGTGATGTTCTGTAGGTCAGTGAGGTTCTGTAGGTCAGTGATGTTCTGTAGGTCAGTGATGTTCTGTAGGTCAGTGATGTTCTGTAGGTCAGTGAAGTTCTGTAGGTCAGTGATGTTCTGTAGGTCAGTGAGGTTCTGTAGGTCAGTGATGTTCTGTAGGTCAGTGATGTTCTGTAGGTCAGTGATGTTCTGTAGGTCAGTGATGTTCTGTAGGTCAGTGATGTTCTGTAGGTCAGTGATGTTCTGTAGGTCAGTGATGTTCTGTAGGTCAGTGATGTTCTGTAGGTCAGTGATGTTCTGTAGGTCAGTGAGGTTCTGTAGGTCAGTGATGTTCTGTAGGTCAGTGATGTTCTGTAGGTCAATGAGGTTCTGTAGGTCTGTGATGTTATATAGGTCAGTGAGGTTCTGTGAGGTTCTGTAGGTCAGTGAGGTTCTGTAGGTCAGTGATGTTCTGTAGGTCAATGAGGTTCTGTAGGTCTGTGATGTTATATAGGTCAGTGAGGTTCTGTGAGGTTCTGTAGGTCAGTGAGGTTCTGTAGGTCAGTGATGTTCTGTAGGTCAATGAGGTTCTGTAGGTCTGTGATGTTATATAGGTCAGTGAGGTTCTGTAGGTCAGTGAGGTTCTGTGAGGTTCTGTAGGTCAGTGAGGTTCTGTAGGTCAGTGATGTTCTGTAGGTCAGTGAGGTTCTGTAGGTCAGTGAGGTTCTGTAGGTCAGTGATGTTCTGTAGGTCAGTGATGTTCTGTAGGTCAGTGAGGTTCTGTAGGTCAGTGATGTTCTGTAGGTCAGTGATGTTCTGTAGGTCAGTGATGTTCTGTAGGTCAGTGATGTTCTGTAGGTCAGTGATGTTCTGTAGGTCAGTGATGTTCTGTAGGTCAGTGATGTTCTGTAGGTCAGTGATGTTCTGTAGGTCAGTGATGTTCTGTAGGTCAGTGATGTTCTGTAGGTCAGTGATGTTCTGTAGGTCAGTGATGTTCTGTAGGTCAGTGATGTTCTGTAGGTCAGTGATGTTCTGTAGGTCAGTGAGTTCTGTAGGTCAGTGATGTTCTGTAGGTCAGTGAGGTTCTGTAGGTCAGTGATGTTCTGTAGGTCAGTGATGTTCTGTAGGTCAGTGATGTTCTGTAGGTCAGAAGTTCTGTAGGTCAGTGATGTTCTGTAGGTCAGTGAAGTTCTGTAGGTCAGTGAGGTTCTGTAGGTCAGTGATGTTCTGTAGGTCAGTGAGGTTCTGTAGGTCAGTGAGGTTCTGTAGGTCAGTGATGTTCTGTAGGTCAGTGAAGTTCTGTAGGTCAGTGATGTTCTGTAGGTCAGTGATGTTCTGTAGGTCAGTGAGGTTCTGTAGGTCAGTGATGTTCTGTAGGTCAGTGATGTTCTGTAGGTCAGTGATGTTCTGTAGGTCAGTGATGTTCTGTAGGTCAGTGAGGTTCTGTAGGTCAGTGATGTTCTGTAGGTCAGTGATGTTCTGTAGGTCAGTGAGGTTCTGTAGGTCAGTGAGGTTCTGTAGGTCAGTGATGTTCTGTAGGTCAGTGAGGTTCTGTAGGTCAGTGAGGTTCTGTAGGTCAGTGAGGTTCTGTAGGTCAGTGAGGTTCTGTAGGTCAGTGAGGTTCTGTAGGTCAGTGAGGTTCTGTAGGTCAGTGAGGTTCTGTAGGTCAGTGAGGTTCTGTAGGTCAGTGAGGTTCTGTAGGTCAGTGAGATTCTGTAGGTCAGTGAGGTTCTGTAGGTCAGTGAGGTTCTGTAGGTCAGTGAGTTCTGTAGGTCAGTGAGTTCTGTAGGTCAGTGAGGTTCTGTAGGTCAGTGAGGTTCTGTAGGTCAGTGAGGTTCTGTAGGTCAGTGAGTTCTGTAGGTCAGTGAGATTCTGTAGGTCAGTGAGGTTCTGTAGGTCAGTGAGTTCTGTAGGTCAGTGAGGTTCTGTAGGTCAGTGAGGTTCTGTAGGTCAGTGAGTTCTGTAGGTCAGTGAGGTTCTGTAGGTCAGTGAGGTTCTGTAGGTCAGTGAGGTTCTGTAGGTCAGTGAGTTCTGTAGGTCAGTGAGGTTCTGTAGGTCAGTGATGTTCTGTAGGTCAGTGAGTTCTGTAGGTCAGTGAGTTCTGTAGGTCAGTGATGTTCTGTAGGTCAGTGAGGTTCTGTAGGTCAGAGAGGTTCTGTAGGTCTGTGATGTTCTGTAGGTCAGTGATGTTCTGTAGGTCTGTGATGTTCTGTAGGTCTGTGATGTTCTGTAGGTCAGAAAGGTTCTGTAGGTCTGTGAGGTTCTGTAGGTCTGTGATGTTCTGTAGGTCTGTGATGTTCTGTAGGTCTGTGATGTTCTGTAGGTCAGAAAGGTTCTGTAGGTCTGTGATGTTCTGTAGGTCAGTGATGTTCTGTAGGTCAGTGAGGTTCTGTAGGTCAGTGATGTTCTGTAGGTCAGTGAGGTTCTGTAGGTCAGTGATGTTCTGTAGGTCAGTGAGGTTCTGTAGGTCAGTGAGGTTCTGTAGGTCAGTGAGTTCTGTAGGTCAGTGATGTTCTGTAGGTCAGTGAGGTTCTGTAGGTCAGTGAGGTTCTGTAGGTCAGTGAGGTTCTGTAGGTCAGTGAGGTTCTGTAGGTCAGTGAGGTTCTGTAGGTCAGTGAGGTTCTGTAGGTCAGTGAGGTTCTGTAGGTCAGTGAGGTTCTGTAGGTCAGTGAGGTTCTGTAGGTCAGTGAGGTTCTGTAGGTCAGTGAGGTTCTGTAGGTCAGAGAGGTTCTGTAGGTCTGTGATGTTCTGTAGGTCAGTGATGTTCTGTAGGTCTGTGAGTTTCTGTAGGTCTGTGATGTTCTGTAGGTCAGAAAGGTTCTGTAGGTCTGTGAGGTTCTGTAGGTCTGTGATGTTCTGTAGGTCTGTGATGTTCTGTAGGTCTGTGATGTTCTGTAGGTCTGTGATGTTCTGTAGGTCAGAAAGGTTCTGTAGGTCTGTGAGGTTCTGTAGGTCTGTGATGTTCTGTAGGTCTGTGAGGTTCTGTAGGTCTGTGATGTTCTGTAGGTCAGAAAGGTTCTGTAGGTCTGTGAGGTTCTGTAGGTCTGTGATGTTCTGTAGGTCAGTGATGTTCTGTAGGTCTGTGATGTTCTGTAGGTCTGTGATGTTCTGTAGGTCAGAAAGGTTCTGTAGGTCTGCGAGGTTCTGTAGGTCTGTGATGTTCTGTAGGTCTGTGAGGTTCTGTAGGTCTGTGATGTTCTGTAGGTCAGAGAGGTTCTGTAGGTCAGTGATGTTCTGTAGGTCAGTGATGTTCTGTAGGTCAGTGAGGTTCTGTAGGTCAGTGAGGTTCTGTAGGTCAGTGAGGTTCTGTAGGTCAGTGATGTTCTGTAGGTCAGTGATGTTCTGTAGGTCAGTGATGTTCTGTAGGTCAGTGAGGTTCTGTAGGTCAGTGATGTTCTGTAGGTCAGTGATGTTCTGTAGGTCAGTGATGTTCTGTAGGTCAGTGATGTTCTGTAGGTCAGTGATGTTCTGTAGGTCAGTGAAGGTTCTGTAGGTCAGTGAGGTTCTGTAGGTCAGTGATGTTCTGTAGGTCAGTGATGTTCTGTAGGTCAGTGATGTTCTGTAGGTCAGAAAGGTTCTGTAGGTCAGTGATGTTCTGTAGGTCAGTGATGTTCTGTAGGTCAGTGAGGTTCTGTAGGTCGTGATGTTCTGTAGGTCAGTGATGTTCTGTAGGTCAGTGAGGTTCTGTAGGTCAGTGAGGTTCTGTAGGTCAGTGATGTTCTGTAGGTCAGTGAGGTTCTGTAGGTCAGTGAGGTTCTGTAGGTCAGTGAGGTTCTGTAGGTCAGTGAGGTTCTGTAGGTCAGTGAGGTTCTGTAGGTCAGTGAGGTTCTGTAGGTCAGTGAGGTTCTGTAGGTCAGTGATGTTCTGTAGGTCAGTGAGGTTCTGTAGGTCAGTGAGGTTCTGTAGGTCAGTGAGGTTCTGTAGGTCAGTGAGGTTCTGTAGGTCAGTGAGGTTCTGTAGGTCAGTGAGGTTCTGTAGGTCAGAGAGGTTCTGTAGGTCTGTGATGTTCTGTAGGTCAGTGATGTTCTGTAGGTCTGTGAGTTTCTGTAGGTCTGTGATGTTCTGTAGGTCAGAAAGGTTCTGTAGGTCTGTGAGGTTCTGTAGGTCTGTGATGTTCTGTAGGTCTGTGATGTTCTGTAGGTCTGTGATGTTCTGTAGGTCTGTGATGTTCTGTAGGTCAGAAAGGTTCTGTAGGTCTGTGAGGTTCTGTAGGTCTGTGATGTTCTGTAGGTCTGTGAGGTTCTGTAGGTCTGTGATGTTCTGTAGGTCAGAAAGGTTCTGTAGGTCTGTGAGGTTCTGTAGGTCTGTGATGTTCTGTAGGTCAGTGATGTTCTGTAGGTCTGTGATGTTCTGTAGGTCTGTGATGTTCTGTAGGTCAGAAAGGTTCTGTAGGTCTGTGAGGTTCTGTAGGTCTGTGATGTTCTGTAGGTCTGTGAGGTTCTGTAGGTCTGTGATGTTCTGTAGGACAGAGAGGTTCTGTAGGTCAGTGATGTTCTGTAGGTCAGTGATGTTCTGTAGGTCAGTGAGGTTCTGTAGGTCAGTGAGGTTCTGTAGGTCAGTGAGGTTCTGTAGGTCAGTGAGGTTCTGTGAGGTTCTGTAGGTCAGTGAGGTTCTGTGAGGTTCTGTAGGTCAGTGATGTTCTGTAGGTCAGAAAGGTTCTGTAGGTCAGTGATGTTCTGTAGGTCAGAAAGGTTCTGTAGGACAGTGAGGTTCTGTAGGACTATGCCAGCATTTTGTTGCACATCCTGACAATCCTCGAGAGTTTGTTCCTGTTTTTCATGTCAAATGTTCAAATCAACAGATGAAGATAAAAGTTCAAAGATACCTTTAATAAAACATCCTCATAAAAATAGAATTGACATTAATAATTCAATTCAGTTTATTTATAAAGCGCCAAGATACAACAGAAGCCATCTTAGGGCTCAGAACAGAAACATTTATAAACATAAAAAGTAAGTTAACATTATTTGTCTAAGGATCAGACTTTGAGTGTAACTTCATCACAGACTCATGAACAAGCATGAAGGTGACAGTGGAAAGGAAAAACTCCCTCATGAGGAATAAACTTTTAGCAGAACCAGGCTCAGGACAAGCGTCATCTGCTTCGACCAGCTGGGTTTGAGAGGAACAGATGCACATTCTTCAAAAACTACAGCACTTCCATTAAAAATACATTCTCTGCCTTCTTACAAAGTGAGTTCACATCGGGGTCAAAGGTCAGTTTGTCATCCACAACAGTTTCCAGATATTTATATTGATGCCCCACCTCAACAGCTTCACCGTTAACGATCACAGGAGCAGCAATTTAAGAGTATTTTCTGAAATCAGTGCCCTTCTTTCAAAAAGGAAGACTCAACCATCAGTGAAGTCCCCGACCACAGAACCCGGGTCTGGGTCTTCACTGCTGAGAAGGGTCAGGATGACCATCAGCAGCAGACTCTGAAATGTGATGCTGTGAATACTGGCTCCCTGAAGAGCACATGTGATCCTAAACAGCCTAATTAGCTAAAAGTATGAATATTTATTTATTATATCGTGTCAGGTTTGTATCTTGTTTTGAAAAGCTTCCTGAGAGTAAATGCCATGCTCGATTAGCTCTTTGGCTAAAAGCTAAACTTTGCAGCGAATTTGTTCTTTTCTTGTTTTGCATGACTTTAAGCTGCTTTCTCAACTCTGTAAAAAGCATCAATCATTAAACCAGAGCTTAAAAAAGCAGCTCCCCATGGTTGCTTAATGAGAACGAGCCTGTAGCGCTGGTGTCTCCTGTTGGGAAATGTTTGAGAAGTCTTGAAGACGTGCAGCAGAGCTGGATCGGCTCCAGTTTGCTCACAGGTCTGATGGTGGGGATGATGACGCAACTCGCACTCTTCTAAATATAATTTAAGCCTCCTAGAGGGTGTCAAACATTTGTGCAACTTGTTCTGGATTTTGTTGCCACTTTAAAAGAACCGTTACAACCTAAATCCTGGACTGATGTGTTTGCAGATGTGTTTAAACTGCAAACACACCATGTTCCTTCTCTTTTATTAGTTTTATAAAGGATGGACGCTTTGGCCAACGTGCTGAGTGTTGCATAAAAATGTTTACTGATGACTCAATGAACGGGTCTCTTCTGAGGAAAAAACAAACTATTATAGTCCAACAGTAGTCGTCATTACTCCGCAGCAACCTGTGAAAAACTAAAACATGAGCTTTTAAAAAGAAAAATATGTTCTCCAGACACCCTTGAGACGAGAAGAGGGTTGTAAACATTAATCGATATTCTAAAAAAGCTAAGTCTGGTCCTCTGGACATTCAAAAAACAAAACAAAGCCAAAAAAAACTGTAGAAACGTTTCGTCTTTCGTCCGAAAGACTTCCTCAGTCTGAGGTACTGTATACAGCTCAGTCTTATAAATAGCACCCGCTCACAGTAGATCAACCAGTTGGCTTCTGACAGCCGAAACCAGCTGCTCACATGATCAAGGAGGACCATCAGCCTGACGATGGATCGTTAGCACCCTGATGGTTGTTTGCTATTCACAGAGGGCTGAGTGATACTAGCAATAACAGCGTTGTAAAAGGGAGACAGTTGAACCCGGAGGCCTCCACCCCTGTTTAATGATGGATGGTTTCTTTTCACAAAGATGGCCTCCTTTACTCCTCTCTCAAACCATTGTTCCTCTCTATCAAGGATGTGAACATCTTCATCCCTGAAAGAGTGACCTCTGACCTGGAGATGAGTGTAGACTGCAGAGTCCTGACCTGATGATGTTGATCTTCTGTGCTGGTCCATCCTTTTGGCCAGTGGCTGTTTAGTTTCCCCGATATAAAAGGATGGCTTTTTCAATTCAAGGTAGTGCACAGGTTGCACTGGTCCAAAGACAAGTTGTCCGAGATCCAAGCTGACCTGGACCTTGCATGCAATCATTGCAAACAAACTCCAGCTACACGCTTGCATACACTCTGGGCCTGTCCCAAACTGCAGACTTTTGGGAAATTTATATTTGACACGTCTCTGGAATATGTGACAAAACTGCACACTCATCACCACTCATCTCACAGTTCGGGGTGGTCCCTCTGGATACATCCTTCAAGAAACGCAAGAAGGATGTGATTGCCTGGCTCTGGCTCTCTTCTGGCCAGGAGGCTAATTTTGTGCACTGGAAGGGACCACACTCCTCAGCATATGTAGGGAAGGGAAGTCTAAGATTGTCGTCATTGTGTGTTCCTATAGAATAGCAAAAATAATTATCTGCATTTAAATCATCACACTATTTCGCATCTAATCTCCAATTGTTCCTCGAGTGCTGGTGCCCACAGCTCCACCTGTGAATATACATCCAAATGTACATCAGATAAAAGAGGTGATGTATCATATCCATTTGGAGAAAATACGATATACCCTGAAGGGGTCTGTCCAAAAGATTTTGGGAAACTTGGTTGCCATTTGTATTGTATGTGGAAAGCATGTCATGTCTGTTTAATTTGTTTGTGTATGTTTAACTTATCCGGTGTGGGAGGGGTTTCTGTTTCTTGTGTTTTCTTTTTGTTTGTTTGTATGTTAAACTTAATATCTAGTTAAAAAAGTTATTGTGTTCACAATGTGGATGGATGGCTGGTTATTTCTAATTTCCCCTTCTTGCTCCATGACAGGGGACTAAAGTGATTTTGATGTGTGAATTTAAATGCATCGTTTAGAGTCGGTTATGCTTTATTTGAAATAGTACATTAGACTTAAAGGACTTGAATGTTTATAAATTGTTCATTTATTTCGTTTTCAAAAAATCAATACAAATTAGCTACACATCAATATGTGTATATAGATAAACCATATCCCCAAATAATGTAAATGGATGTTCCTAGCCCTGCTGATCCTCAGGAATCATGGTTCTCTGTGCTGTACGTGTTTTTTTTTATTGCATCAGACCTGCTTTAATTGAGTCATTAACGGCTTTTGTAAAAAATAAAAATACAACGAGCTTTGAGTTAATTCTTCTAAATCAGTTGTGTTGCTGGAGACACGAATCAAAGAAATCCACACATTTGAGACTCAAATCCTCAACTGGAAACAAATAGGTTTATTTTCTCTGCTCATATTTTTTACACGTCAAACACCGCCACGCAGCATTTAAATGATCCATCAAATGCAAGAGTTGCAGTTCATGTGCTCATTTGTTCAGTTACCTCAGAAACAGGTTCACACTTATAATCTTATTGTCTTTGTCAAGCATTGGGTTAACAGGATCCTGGATAGAGCTTTCTGAATCTAAAATTTTCTTGGTTTAAAATAAGATTTAGACATCCGATGAAAGAAAGCGTCTCAATAATTCATCTTCATAATCTGCATTCTTGCACCTGTGAACGAGATTCTGCGTTGAATGAGGCGTGACGAAGCCCTGCGCTCTGGTTTCTGACACGCTTTACAGCCAACTCTATATTATTCTAAATGTTATGCAGCTTTTTAAAGATTTTTATTTATTTAAATTTAGGACCCTGATTGTATTAGGTCTGCCCCAGTAATACTTTCTTAATAAGATAATTTCTTTGACTGACTCCATATTTCACTCTCTATAATTTTAGGATTTTTAATGCTCAGCTTTTGTCTGAAAATGCCAAACTCAATTTACTTCTTCTTTTTTTCTTCACTGTTTTATACCGATTGTACTCGTATCATCTTTTAAAATGCAAGAATGATAAAGTTCTGATTAAATGTCACCCATTATAAGTTTTATAATCACAAAGCTTCTTTATGGATGTGTGGCGAGCCCAAAAGCCGTGGTGAAATGCTACAGATCACTGCGTAAAGATAAATACTCAAAGGTTTGAGATTGTTCTCTCCTACCCACCATGGTGCTTCTCTGAATGCACTTCCAGTTTGCCATAATCTCTGCAGGGGTTTGTGAGGACACAGATAACTGTTTCAGAACTTTTATCACATATTTTTGCATTTAATCTGCACCCCGAAAACAAGTTGCTCAAAGATGTTTTACCTTCACATACAGGATTACTTCTTTGAATTTAATCTTTCTTTTGTATTCAAACAGAATGTTTAATTTTCTTAAGGCTTGTTTTTTTCAATGCACTAAACTCAATTTAAATCCAGCACCATGTTGTGCAGTGAAAGGTGGAAATCCCCATCTGTGCTGTTCATTTAGTGAGTCGAAAGGTGATCAAATTAGACAGAAGTGTGGGAAAGGAAAATCAGCCAGGTTGACTTATTTAATTCACAAAGTGAGCTTTAAATAAGAGTGAAAGGAAAGTAACCTTGAACATGAGAATGTACATTAAAGCAAAAGTTATTTCAGTGGAAACCCAGAGGGGAGCTGTGCAGGTTTTCTTTCTGAGGATCTCTGATGACTTGAAAACATTTCTAAAGTCCTTTGAAAAATAAATAATATATATACTTTTATTTATTTTTTTACATTTGTCTTTGTGGCAAAGCTAAATACAAGATTGAAAGTGATCTTTGTGTAAAATGTAATTTAAAGAATTGGAAGCTGAAATGAAAGTCAGGAATCAGTGGAAACATTGTCATTCTGCCCAGACGAAGCACAGAAAAACAAGTCGTCATCTTTTGTTAGACCCCTCAAACATTTTAAACATCCATCCATCATCTTCCTCTTGTTCTGAAGTCGGGTCTCGGGGGCAGCATCTTGAACAGGGAGGTCCAGACGTGTCTCTCCACAGCCTCTTCCAGCTCTTCTAGGAGGACTCCAAGGTGTTCCCAGACCAAACGAGAGACATCTCTCCAGCGTGTCCTGGGTCTTTCCCGGGGTCTCCTTCCAGTCAGACATACCTGAAGCACCTCACCTGGCTCCTCTGGATGTGGAGGAGCAGTGGTTCTCCTCTGAGTCTCTCCTGATAACTGAACTTCTGTCTCTGAGGGAGAGTCCAGCTACCCTGCAGAGGAAACTCATTTCAACCTCCTGTATCCACGATCTCATTGTTTCAGTCTCTACCAGAGTTCATGACCAGAGGTGAGGGGAGGAACGTAGACTGACCAGTAAACAGAGAGCTTTGTCTTACAGCTCAGCTCCCTCTTCACCACAACGGACCAGCACCGAGTCCACAATACTTCCGACACTGCACCAATCCGTCTGTTAATCTCACGCTCCATTCTTCCCTCACTTGTGAACAAAACCCTGAGATACTTGAACTCCTCCACTTGAGGCAGATCCTCACCCTCGACCTGAAGAGAACATCCCTTAAGTGAGGACCATACTCAGGACCAGATTTTGATAACGTTTGATAAATGGTTATGATCTTCCAAAAAACAAAAAGCCTTTCTTTAAGAGGAGCAATGAGCCTCCGTGGCTCAGTGTGCCAATCCTCTTCATGAGTAACACGTACCAAACACGGCGCTGAATCCAGCCGGTTTGTTGTTTGTGTGAAGACAGGGCAGGAGTCATCACAGATGCCATGCTCTGTATTTGTTGCTTTTTAATGCAAACAGGTGAGCATCCACGTCTGCTGGGGTGTTGCCTTTTTTTTTCTCTTCCATTTATAGATGGCCTCCCTTCACACCTTATAGCCA
>JBBPBX010030458.1:12448-35169 GCA_038048925.1 Garcialebias charrua
ATATATATATATATATATATATATATATATATATGTATAATATATATATATATATATATATAAAAGTATATAAAGGGGCGGCCGTGGCGTAGTGGTAATGGCAGTCGTCCCCCGATCGGAAGGTTGGCGGTTCGAATCCTGGTTCCCCACACCATGTGTCGTTGTGTCCTTGGGCAAGACACTTAACCCCGAGTTGCTCCCGGTAGGACTGGAAAGCACCTTGCATGGTAGTCTGCCGCTACCGGCGTATGAATGTGTGTAGCATTCAATGTGTGTAGCACTTTGAGATTTTCACTAATGAAAAGTGCGTTATAAATTGAATTTATTATTATTAAAAGAGAAAGTAAGACAACAAATCAACAATTATCAACCAAAAGAGCACAAGGCAAACACACCCAACCTCCGTCCACAATCCTGCAAAGCACATGACAGAACACAACAATGGAACATACATGCATAAAGACTAATAATATTCATGAGCTTGCAGTAGAATTCTATAAATACACATACCCATACCTACAAATATATATATAGTATACATACATATACTTTTATATTCATTCATATACCCATCTACATATCTGCATATATCTATATATACATCCCTGCATCCATTTGTGTGTGGTTGTGAGCATGCATAAGTGAATAAGGTTCCTCCAATAGAACATTTAGTAGCGACTGTGAAGCATCAGAGATCCGTCCCCCCAAAGCCCGAGGCAGACGAAGGGGCGATCAAAGCCCAAGACCCCAGGAAGGACCCCGAGCCCAGAGTCCCCAGGGCCACCCGAACAGGACGAGCCACTAGCCCACTCCCCAGATCCGACCAAGGGGAAGAACCGGACGAACCCCACCAGCGACCACATACAATGACCCCCCGGGGTTGCCCGCGACAAATTCACAGGCCCCCGCTTGTCAAAGCTCTTCGTCAGAAGACATGTGAGTCCCACGGGGCAGAAGCTGCAGAAGTTTTAATTCAGAGACTATGATCCTGAAGCATGAGACCACTCTTCAGCACCCATACTGTGTAAAAAATCATCAGTAATGCCATCAGCTGGCAGAGTGTTGTTAGTGTGCTACCTGGGATGTTATCAGGCCCAGCAGCTTTTCTCTCCTTCAGCTGGGGTTGTGGATGCTGATTGTGGCAAGTCCTCTGCAGGCGGGGTGGAGCTCTTTGTGGCAGAGATCAAAGAAAGCATTTTTGTCAGGACGATTATTTTTCATAGATTTCTGAGTCTTTTAGATAAGACGGCTAAAAATAAAATGGGTTCCTGAGCTTTCTTTGCAGTGGTTAAAGCCTGTTTGAGTCGAAACACAAGAGAAACTGGATTTGAGTTCTTTTTTTCCCTTTTTTTTTATGCAAGGAACACATCTGCATTTGAAAAGACGAATGTCCCAACACTGGAGAGACACCTCCTCTGGACAAAACTCATCTGTTCACCTCCACCTCACGGACAAGGGACACTCATTTGAGGACCAGAATGTGCACATTTTGGACGGAGAACACATATGGTTTGAGAGGGGGGTGAAGGAAACTGTTTATATTAAGAGAGAAAAACCTAACGTTCAAAAACGTATAATGCAGCTTTAGGACTGATTCCCAGACGATTTTCACACTTAATGGGAACAGAGGAGCCTCATCTGTGAATTAGTCTAACAAAGACCTTAAGAAACCAACACGCAAACAAACACGCACCTTTCCGGCAGTTCAGGATAAAGAGCCGTGACAGCCCCTGGTTTACTCCTGAACTAGCTGATCTCCTGCACTGGAGAGATCATCTTTGGGCCGCAGCAAGAAAATCACACTCAGACACTGATTGGTTGAAATTTCGGCAGCTAAGGAATAAATGCACAACTGCCATCAAAGCCGCAAAACGTAACTACTTCTTATCTCAGACCTCCAAAAATCTAAACGATCCTAAAAAATTCTGGAAAACCATCAAATCTCTCTCAGGCACCCCCCAATCATCTGACCTCCCATCACAATTTCTTGTTGACTCTGTTCCTGTGTCAAATAAGCACGAGATCCTGAACTGTTTCAATAAACATTTTGTTGCTTCTAGTTCATTATTTGACACAGTTACAAACGGAAAATCAGCCACTTTATCTAATAATCAAACTTCTACAAATCAAATCCCTCCTACAAGTCAACCATCTGTTAATCACACCTTCTCTTTTTCTCCGTTCTCAGTCAGTGAGGTAAATAAACTGTTAAATGATCTTGATCCTAAAAAATCTGCAGGTCCAGATGAACTTCCACCTTATTTCTTAAGGCTGGCTGCTCATATCATCACAGTCCCTGTGACCCACATCTTTAATCTGTCCATAAGCCAAAACACCATTCCGGATGCTTGGAAAACAGCCTTTGTTCTTCCTTTGCTGAAGGGAGGTGACCCCACCTCACTGAACAATTATCGACCGATCTCTAAACTCTGCATCTTAGCCAAGGTTCTAGAAAAACTGATAAACTCTCAGATCAAAAACTATCTGGACTCATTTAACATCTTACCTCTCCATCAATCTGGTTTCAGGAAAAAACACAGCACAACAACTGCTTCTCTGAAGGTTCTGAATGATGTTGTTGAAGCATTGGATGCTAAGGACTATTGTGCTGCACTTTTCTTAGACCTGTCTAAAGCTTTTGACACTGTGGATCATAACATCCTGTGTCATAAGCTCTCAGAAATCGGTTTCTCTGATCACACCATCGGTTGGTTTTCTAACTATCTTTCCAATCGGAGGCAATGTGTTCAACATAACGGTACTTCTTCCAGCTATTTAACAGTTAAAAATGGTGTACCACAAGGCTCAGTTTTAGGACCAACCCTCTTTACAATCTACATAGCTAATGTAGGTCACTGCATCCCTGATGCATCCTTACATTTCTATGCTGATGATACAGTTGTTTACTGCCGAGCTAAAACAGTAGCTAAGGCTTTCCAGTTACTGCAATCCGCTTTTGACATCATCCAGTCAGATTTGTTCCGTCTCAAACTTGTCCTAAATGCTGATAAAACAAAAGGGATGTTTTTTTCAAGTAGGAAGGCGGTTCCAACAGATCTTCCTCTGATTTTATCCTCAAATGGTGTCCCTATTGAGTTTGTTGATTCCTATAAATATCTGGGTATACTGGTCGATTCACATCTCTCTTTTAAACTCCACGTGGAAAACCTAGTGAAGAAACTGAAAGTTAAACTGGGTTTCTTTTTCAGAAACAGATCATGCCTATCACTGAATGTTAGGAAACACCTTGTATCTGTGACTTTCCTTCCCTCCATTGATTACGGTGACATTCTCTACATGAATGCTCCTACAAGCACCCTGCGGATGTTGGATGTTGTCTATCATGGTGCATCCTGCGATGTTGGATGTTGTCTATCATGGTGCATCCTGCAGATGTTGGATGTTGTCTATCATGGTGCACTAAGATTCATAACTGGTTGTGATTATCGTACCCACCACTGCACCCTGTATTCACTGGTTAACTGGACATCATTAACCTCACGCAGACTCTTCCACTGGTACATTTTCATCTTTAAATCACTTCTTGGTCTGCTGCCCTCATACATCTCCTCCTACATGTCTTTGCGTGAGTGCAGCTACAGTGTGCGCTCTCAGGACATGATTACCTGCAGTGTTCCGTCAGTGAGGACTGAACTTGGAAAAAGGGCCTTCTCCTACTCTGCTCCTGCTTCATGGAATATCTTACAAAAAGATCTGAAGCTCTCGACCTTGACTTCTCTAAATGGTTTTCAGAATCTGTATGAATCCTGGCAAAAACCAATGCAGATCTGTTCCTGTCTTTGATTTTATACGTCTACCTTATAATGTTTTGCTAGTTTTTTGATACTTGTTTAAAAAAGTATTTCTTTCTTTTTTTTCTCTCTTTTGTTTTCTATTGTTTATTGTTTATTGTTTAAGGAAATTCTACCATTGCTGTTCATTGTTCTTTAGTTTTAGCAGGTCGCTTTCGTAAATGAGCCATGAGGCTCAATAAGATTTACCTGACTAAATAAAGGTTGAATGAAAAAAAAAAAACCCTACTGTTAAGGTGTGAGGTGTGATTTGTTAATCTACATAGGTGTGTGTGTACCTTATCTCAGCCTTTAAAAACCTGAACCACACTCTCTGCTCTTTGAATTGAGAAAGCACCTTGGATGAGAAGCGAAACATCTTCTGTTACAAATAAAGTTTCTGTATTTAAAGTTTTTTTTTATATTATTTGACAACATTATAGCTGGGAGAATAACTGCTTTGCTGACATTCTATTAATTTAAAAGCCACTCCAATGACTTTACTCTTCAGCAGATTTTCTGCTCCAGTCTTTATTGGTGGTTTTTCAGTCAATTTAAACTGTTCCACATTTTCTGTGATGAGTTTAAGCTGGTTCAAGTTGTTATAAAGGGCCCAGATTCCCAATTCGTGCTCCTTAGATTTCCAAAAGAAAGTTTGTATGCAACACCAATATATTAAATTCTCCTTCTTCATCCCCGGCTGGGTTTAATGGCCTTTTCTTTTTTAATCTTTTTTTGCCAAAAGGCAAGTGATATCTTCCTCCTCCATTGACGCCATGACTGAAATTGTGAGAAATGAAGGAATTTGTCACAAGAGAATTAAAATCAGGTCCCGCGTGACTGTAGGAGGGTCTGGAGATTTCCCAGTGGGCTGGTCTGATGTGTCGTCGGCTGTAGGGCCAGTGCTCCTGTTTTTGTTGTTGTTGTTGTTTTAATAACTTTTTTATTAACACAAACACAGAACAGCGCTGCTGCTGCATTCTGTCAATCAATCTAGTAGGCGTGTCAGCAAAATGACCAATCAGCAACCTCGGTTTTGGAAAAGGATTCCTGAACGGCTGGTCAGTTCCATGCCAAACCAGCCGGTGGTCAGTATTTTTTTTGTCTCATCAGCAGTAAATGTGTTGGGTTTTCAAACATTCAGACTTAAAGCTGGGGTATGTAGTTTATTTTTTAAACATATTTCTTCACTCTGCCCTTATCTCCTGATACATTGATCTTTGACACGTAATCTCTCAAAAAAACTATAGTCCTCTGGCGTCTCCCGGTGGTAATAAAAGCATTTATAAAAAGCCAAGAGCGCCCCGCGGTTAACCAGCCAATAAAAACAGAGTTTACTACCAGCCAATAAAAACAGAGCTTCTTACTTTTCACCCCCTAACCCACGCCCCCCCTCCCCAACCCACGCCCCCGCCTGTCAGCCTGCAGCGAGCCCCGCAGCGAGCCTGCAGCGGCCGCGCAGGTTCTTGTTGAAATAATTTCAAAGCGATGCAAAACTGTTTTGTATGTGACACAAATGTATTAAATATCCCTTCTTCATCCCTGCTCTGAACTTTTATTTTGTTTTTTTTTGCCAAAAGTCAAGTGATCGCTTCTTCCCCTCCAGACCTGCACTGACAGATATGAGGAAGTGGATCAATTTGTCACGAGCGAATTAAATCATGTCCAACGTGGCTGTGTGAAGCTCTGCAGGTTTCAGGGTGTTTTTGTTTTGCTGGACCAGTGGTCCATGTTTTTATTTTATTTTTAGAAGGTTTTATTAACACATAATCACAGAACTTTGCAGCGCAGAAACGGGACATGTAGAGGAGGCGGAGCATTCCAGGCTGCAGCGCGAGTGAGGTGGAGCTGAGTCATATATGGCTCTGAGTGAGGAGGGACCAGAAACGTGTCTCTGTTCAAAATGTTTCTAAGTGCCAGCGTGTTAAAAAGCTGCATACTGAACCTTTAATGTTCATTTTTGAAATCTCTTTTTACTTCAGTGTGCCTAACTTTTTAACATATACCAGAAGGCAGACAGCAATTTGTGAAGGTGTATGATGAGTCTGAGATGTCGACACTGATGCTTTTGAAGAAATAGTGAAGCCATCACCTGCCTTTTGAGTCACTATGAGCAATGAAGAACCTGGTAATCACAATAGGTGTATATTTATATTTACAAAGTATTTTCAAAACTGGCATGGGAGCATCAAGTTCCCTTAAACCTTTTGTTTTATTTTATATTTTGTACTGATGCTGCTCTATCACCATCCTCATCTTTGGCCACATCTGATGATACTATAATTCTGAACTTCACAACGTCCAACCCGTCAAAAGAAGTCACTGCTGAAGGAAGTCAACCTAAAAGACCATGCCACTAAAATGAGGCACAAGAGGTGGGTGGTGGACTTACCGTAGATGTTAAATCTAACCTGGAAGAAGTTACATTTAACTTAACATTGTTTATGTACTTTTTAAGTCCTACATGGGATTCAAAAGTTTTGAACATATTTTGTTTCTTTGAAATTTAAGTTGATTGAAAAAAATCTCGATGACAAAGCCAGGCAGTGAACACATCCTGCAAGAACTAAATGTCTGCCAGGTGCAACCAGAAGAAAGATGATCAACATCCTTAAAGCTGCGATGGCAGAAGAACATGGGGAAGAATCATACAGATAGATTATAGTTGTTGATTATGCTATACAGCACCAGTTTAGTTGCTCATTGTTTGATCATACATCAGGACATCCTCATAAAAACATCAGTGATCAACAAAGTCCATGCTCAATAATCCAGATTCATCAGAGTGATGTTTGCACAGGGGGTCATTGCCCTGTTTCCTCATCTGGAGGACCCACTTTCAAAAAATGGATTTGTAAGTAAAATGGTCCTTGCAATATTAAGCAAATATAACTGCCTTCAGACAGGAAGGAGTATGGAATAGTCAGTCTGCTGGTATTTAATTACGTAGGAGCATTGGTATGATCCAGAGTTCAGGATACCTTATCTGACATGGAAAGACCATTCAAAGACTGCAGAGGAAAGAGGTAAATAAACTTTATTTATATAGAATATCTGAAACTGAGTTAAATTAATGTATCTAGGTGTTAATGTGACACTTGTTTTTTTTTTTTTTACTGTGTGGGGGTGAACTACAGATTAAAACCTCGACAATTGAAAACCACTTGACTATGCTGCCTAAAATTGCACAAACTCTTTAAAGCTCATTAAATTGTTAAAACATACAAAAAACATCAGGAAACGAACGTGTGAATTCTGAATTAGTTTAAAATATATGAAAAAAAAAGGTGTGGAATTATTGCATTTGTAAATCTGATGCAACAACAAAGTTGTTGACGTAGAAAATAAAATGTTAGCAAAATAACCACACGATTCAAAGAAATTTTAAAACACCAACAATAGGAAAGCTTTTTATTTTTTCAGAGAAAACTGCATGAAAACTTTGTCCAATAAAACTTGCTCATTCAGGATTTAAAGGGGACCTCAGATGTATTTTTTAAATTTTTATGGTATTTCTGTGGGATATCCAGACCCTATTCCTTCAATTTAATGCACAAAATAATTATTAGATAATCAATTATACCCTTTTTAATTCTGCCATTTTTAACTTTCGTTTTGAACGACCGGTTTCTTGAAGTCCACGCCCTTCAACGATCTGTTCACGCCCTCTGTAACAGCCAGTATCTGTAATGTGTTGTTGTTTTAAAATTAGCTCTTTTTTTATTACTCATTTGACTTACTGTTAGTGTTAGCTTAAGATAACTTACCGAAACCCGTCTGAGCGCGCCGCAGTTTGCTGCTCCTTTTAGCATTAGACCACCCGAATCCGAAGCTAATGTTAGCTTGTTCCTCTTCCGGTTTTCGCCAGCTCCGCTCGTTGCACGCGATGAGATTTTGGGAGTTATCGCTGTTCCAGTGAAGACAACACAAAGTTCACCAAGTGTCTCCCGTAAATTAATCTGTAAGGAGAAGGTCCTCTTGCTGCGAGCCTGCTGCGAGGCTGCTGCAAGGCTGTACAGTTGAAGCTCCGCTCCATCGCGCCGGAAGAGGGTCCCGTCGAACCCGGTCCTTCCGCCTGTGGTCCGCTCGTTTAATTTTTGCCGGCTGCGCGTTGGCAGCGATCGCAAATACACTAAAAATTGAACTAAAACATAAAAATAACAATTATACTTTATTTATAAAGCCATTTAAAAAAACACAGCTGCAACAAAGTGCTGTACACATGAAATTAAGAACATATAAACAAAAGATGAGATGAAATCATGAAAAACAACAGTCATGTGTTTAATACAGAAGTGGGTTGAGCCTAACCAGGGGTTGCTAGGTGAGGGGCTGGACTCAGGTTTGATCTGATTGGCTGGCGGCTTGTGACGTCAATAAATGCAGGAAGTGTGAATCCTGGTGTATTTATCAAAAATAAATAAATCTACTTAGAGTAAATAAACCACTGGGTGCATTTTTTTGGCACAAGGACTGTTTTTTTATGAAGTAAATACCCAAAGTTTAGTAAAAAAACATTAAAAAGTGAATTTTGCATGTGTGGTCCCCTTTAAGAAAGCATATAATTCAGTTTGGCGTAATTTGAGTAAAAACACTTTTGAAGACGTCTTGTATCTTTGGACATACACAGTGGCCGCCCACTGAAAGAGTTTGAAGATTTTTCTAAATACAGTAAATAAATATTTCTGACCATTTTCTGTATTTTGTGTATGCATTTATGGGACTGAACATTTCTAAATTATGAATGCTTCAATATCACAGGCTGACTAGGAAAAACCATGGGTGGAACAAAGAGGGATTATTTTAGGAGATGTCTGCAGAATAGGATGAACAAGCCAGATGACGCATTTGTCACAAAAAGCTGTTTTTACGTTTTACATTAAACCATGAGGCTGTACAAACAAATAAGCAATAAGGGTACAAAAATGAAGTACTAAAATATTTTAATTACTTTTCCACTTTTTGTTTTTTTATTTTTGTACCCTTATTGCATGCTTTATTATTGTTTGTTCTTTGATTTTTATTTTTTTAATAGTCAGATCGGTTCTTCTCATCCTAAGCATTTCACTGTACTGTTGACCTTGTGTTAACCTTGCATTTCACAAAAAAACACAACTTGACCTTTTATTTATTTTTTATTCAATTCAGTTTATTTATAAAGCTCCAAGTCACACAGAAGTCGTCTCAGGACACTGAACAGAAACATTCATATATAAAAATAATAATTTAACATTATTTATCTGAGGAGCAGACTCCTTTGAGTTTAACTCTATCACAGAACTCTTGAGCAAGCATGAAGGCGACAGTGGAAAGAAGTAACCTTTAGCAGAACCAGGCTCAGGACAAACGGCCATCTGCTTTGAATGGCTGGGTTTGGTAGGAACAGATACACAATGGCAGGTCAAGAATCACATGTTAAGATAGAAATAGTATCAAATGAAAACTATTCAATTTTAATAATTCATTTAAGGAAACAAGGTCAGTTTGTCCTCTAGTAGTCTAAGTCTATATCAGCGAAGCCGACCCTAACTATAGAATTTATATATAAAAAAAGACAGACAACCAGCTGCACAACAAGCCCTGTCCACGTTCACAATATACAATATGTACGTTTATTTATTGAGAACTACCAGTTATTTTACTGATGCCATGCACAACCCAAATAAATAAAAATAAACACTTAAATAATTACTTTTCTGAGATAATTTTGTGGGAATAAAATAAAATAAATAACATTTAGTTTGGTATTTTGCACAAACCCTCTTCTGGGAATAAATCCATTCTGGTGTGTATGCAGGAAATGCCTTTTTTGTTTGTTTGTTTGTTTGTTTTTGTTTTTTAGTAAAAAAAAGTAACTTTTAATTCTCGTTGATGACAGGATTTTAAAAACAATTGACTAATCGTCCTGTAACGCTGAGCCATCTGCGAGCAGATGAGACTCATAGAGTGTCAGATGTTTTATCTGCTGCTCTCAGCACTTCTTTATAATTATGAATGGAGGAAAGTGATATTCAGTTTGAAGTACTTGGAAAAGCTGCGGCATTTGTCTCCCCAAGGTGGTTTTATTGTTGCTTACAATGTCTCATGCAATGGAAGAAAAGAACAAGAGAATGGCTTTACCACAGGAATAATCCTCTACAAATATTAACCACAAACATGACAAAATTCTATAAGATATATTCAAGGTGATTGTTGGTAAATCATATATTTTTTAATAGAAACACCTTTTTGTTATATTTTAGTTGGGATTTATTTATGTACAATTTTGAAAAAGTATACAATTTTGAAATAGTGATACTTTAACACCTTCATTTGTCATCATCAAACTTAAATCCAGAAAGTTGGGACAGTGTGTAAAATTTCAATGAAATAAAATTAAAAGTTAATTAACGTGGAGGAGCTGAGACAAACTGTGGCTGAAAGAGGAGAACGTTTTCTCGTTCTTTCAAGATTTCCTACAGTTAAGTCTTTATGTGATAGGTTATTTTGCTGGATGAGAACATATGATGTTCTAAGACCTGTATCTACTTTTGTGCACTGATGGAGTCTTTCCAGATGTTTAAGTGGCCCATGCCAGAGGCACTAATGCACCCCTATACCATCAGAGAAGCAGATGTTTGAAATGTGTGCTGATAAAAAAAAAGCTGCACGGTTCCTCTCCTCGTGTATGGAGTGCGTGACATTTGTGTTTTTGTACAAAATAAAATCATAATTTAATTCCTCTGACCACAGAACACTTTGGACATTCCCACTTTGGTCCTGAGGATGACGCTGTCCCTCGATGGTTATGAGTTATTCTTGCCTGATGGCGTATTAACCTGTTTTGTGGCTGACATGGCAACCTGTGCTTACAAAAGGTGTATGCAGAAGTTCCTGAGCCCATGTATCCAGAACAGAATCGGGTCAGGTTCTGATGCAGCACTGTCAGAGGGATGAAAATCCTCAAGTCATTGAGGACTTTCAGGCTTTTTCACTGAGCTCAGGGCTTTTCCACATTCCTGAAACATTTTGGTGATTTTATTATGAACTCTACAATCAGTTTGTCTGGAATAAAGTTTTAGATTGATTGATTGGTTGAATCTGAGATATTCAGAGTATTTTTTAATTTTCTGTTGAAGAACGTTGTTCTAAAATTGATCAAAGACTAATGAACCGCTGCCCGTCTTTACTTCAGAGATTCAGCCTCTCCAAAAGGCTGTTTTCATATTCACTACTCTTAATGATCAGATGCTAATTAACATAATTAGTTGCAAAATGTTCCTCCAGCTGTTTCATATTAGTTTCAAAATTTCTTACAGCCTTTTATTGCTCCTGTTCTTTCTTCTTTTAAGATGTGACACTGACACAAATGTCTAAATTACTATTTTTCCCTAAAAAAGAATAATTTCTCATGTTTTTATTTTGTGTACAATGTAATTTTTTTAATTTTATTTTTATTTTATTGTAAGATTGCTTATAATAGCCCAAAGCATTTTTACAGAAGAGTACTTTTTGTTAATCAAATACCCCCAACAAGTTATATATTCTGCATCAACATGAGAGACGAGGATTATTTCAGTTTAAAAATTGTAAGTATTTATTCCAGAATGGTTGAATGAGCTTCAGTGTGACACAAAGTTGGACATTTTGACAAACTGAACAGATTTCTTCAACACAGACTTAAATTTCCTCTGAGGCACAAAATAAATTACAACCCAGTGTGTCCCCCAAAGATCTCCACCGTCTCAGAGAAAACCGAAACGGTCCCGTTTTAAAACGAAACGAGCTGCATCTGCTTCTAAAGCATCTGAGGGTTCAGTAAATCATACAATATGTTGTAATATGTGATGGATTTACAAAAAACTACGATTATGGAGTTTAGGGTTTCGCTTTCAAATCAAAGATTTATTTTGTTTATTGCATTTTTTGTTGTTGTAACAACTTGATTCCACAAACTCTTCATAATAAACGTGTTGTGTTCTTTTTAGCAACAATAAACAATAAAAAGGTTAATCCAGACAATATTTTGAGATGTGCACTCTTTGAATTTTAAAATTTAATGACCAGACTAAGATTTAAACGAGTACTAGATGTAAAACAGACGGATGTTTACAGACCATTCATTAGTTCTTTGTTTTAATGTCTGTTTCTTGTGTTCTTTTTTTTTCTTTTGTTCTCTTTCGTCGACAATCTTTTTTGCTTTGTTTAGTTTAGTTTTTTGAATGTCCAGAGGACCAGACTTAGCTTTTTTGTTTTTTCTACCTGGATTATTGAGCATGCATCAGGGCTCTTTCATTTTGTTCTTTTGAGCTCTGCACACAAATATGAATATAATTTTATATATTGAGTTGAAGATTCCTGGTAATCAAAGTAATAGTAAAAAAAAAAAAGAATTTCACAAATTATTGCAAAACTTTAGGAAACTTGTGAATAAAGATTTGCTGTTTTTTATACCAGCTGTTTTTTGTCCCTCCAAGACCAAATGGAGGTCTGCACTCCTTTAACATTCCTTAAAGTACCAGAACTTTACAACTGGATCAATCATGCCAAAAAATAAAGCTGATTTTGTTCAACCAGTCTTGTAAATGAGTCCCTGAGGCGCAATGGGATTAACCTGTATAAATATAGGTTGAATGAATATTTACTCTAAAAAGGCTAAATCTTTGATTTGATTTGATTTGATGTTTATTCATTCATTTTAAAAGAACAATACAAGACAGTTTCATCAGATACAAGAATACAAGTAGGATAAAATGAAGGGAGCAGAAAGAAGATGAAATCTTATTATATCTGCCCCTTATTTCACAGTTTGTTCAACCAATGATAACCTTCAAGCAACATCACAGAATGAATAATTCTACTTATTTTTCTAACTGTAATACACAAACTACATCACAAAATGAATAATTCTACTTAATTTTCCTAACTGTAATACACAAACTACATCACAAAATGAATAATTCTACTTAATTTTCTAACTGTAATACACAAACTAGATCACAAAATGAATAATTCTACTTAATTTTTCTAACTGTAATACACAAACTACATCACAAAATGAATAATTCTACTTAATTTTTCTAACTGTAATACACAAACTAGATCACAAAATGAATAATTCTACTTAATTTTCCTAACTGTAATACACAAACTAGATCACAAAATGAATAATTCTACTTAATTTTTCTAACTGTAATACACAAACTACATCACCCATAAATCTACTTAATTTTTCTAACTGTAATACACAAACTACATCACAAAATGAATAATTCTACTTAATTTTTCTAACTAATACACAAACTACATCACACTTAATTTTTTAGTTTTTTTTCTACTTAAAGGTGAAGTCTGCAGTTTCTCTAGAACATCAGCACTTAGAAAAATTTCAACAAGCAAAGCATTCTGATCCCTCCCCCTCAGAGCCATATATGGCTCTGCCCCCTTGTGGTCTGTTGAAATTCAAATTCAAGCTCTGTTTTTATTGGCTGGTTACAAACTTTGTTTTTATTGGCTGGAAAATGGCGGGTCACTTTTTCTTTTTAGAAATGCTTATTTACCACCTGGAGAAGCAAGGGGACAATATTTTTTTTTTAGTTTTTTTCAGAGATTACCTCTCTAACATCAATCTAGTGACAGAGTGAAGAAATATGTTAAAAATATATTGTTAGAAAAGTTACATATAGCAGCTTTAATTTTCCTAACTGTAATACACAAACTAGATCATAAAATGAATAATTCTACTTAATTTTTCTAACTGTAATACACAAACTACAAGATGGCACAACATCAAGATGTTCACAAAATGAATAATTCTACTTAATTTTCCTAACTGTAATACACAAACTACATCACAAAAATGAATAATTCTACTTAATTTTTTCTAACTGTAATACACAAACTGCATCACAAAATGAATAACTCTACTTAATTTTTCTAACTGTAATACACAAACGCACTAAGCTACATCATAAGTACAACATAAGTGTAATACACAAACACACTAAGTTACATCATATATAGTTTTTGAGCAAGTCCTTTTTGACCTTTTTCTTAAATGTATACATTGATTTTGCATTTTTAACATCACTCTCCAGAGCATTCCACAATCGAACTCCCTGAATTGAGGTAGACCGTCCCTTTAAGCTGGTTCTGAATTGTGGTTTGATGAATATCTCTGTCCCTTTGAGATTGTAATAACTTTGTCTTTTTATAAAATTTCTTTGGATATTTAAAGGTAATGTGTTATTATGAGCCCTATACATAACTGATAAAATACTATATTCTACCAATTCCTGGAATTTCAATAAGTTTAGCTGAAGAAACACTGGAAATCTACGGCAGCATTCATCTTTTTCTTGCTCTGAATCATAAAAGGGCAGCTTTTCACTTGCTCTGCTTTAAGGCCTACATTTATGTAAAGAATGTTAAAAAGAGTAATGAGATTACTTGAATGACTGTAAACTCAAAAGTTTGAGATGTCTACAAATGATGATCGACTCTGTCCCAGATCTGAAAAGTAACAAGAACTCACAGGTTCAGACCAGCACAACTTCTCAGTGAAACTCTGCAGCTCGATATTCACTGAATATTTACCTGACCAGTCAGTGAAGGAAGCTGTGTTTAAAAACACTTCAACATTTTTAGATGTCAGCTAATTATAATGACTATGATGCCATTTGTTACTTTGATTGATCTTGCTCAGGCCTGCAGTGTGTTGTGCACCAGTGAACGCCCCCACACGCCTCTTGAAACAGCAGCACTTTGTCTTTTACTTCCTGGCCATCTTCACACAGATCTCAGCTGAATATGTGCAGACTGAGACGAGCAGGATGTTTCTCATCCTCTGGTGTTAATTTAATGTCAAGTGCATCAGCCTGAAAAGTTTCCTGTCACAACATGAACGGTGGTTTCAATTCACGCTTCGACTTTTATCCTCCTCCAGCAGCTACAAATGTTGGTTTACTTTCTGGTCAGAAATTTGTGCTTAGTGGTCTCAGGCCATCAAAACCAAAGGTGTGAATGATTGTCTGTAGTTTCACCAAAGTTTTCCATGAAGCATTGAACACGTTTGAATCAAACTCTCAGAAAATATCCACTGGATGATCATCTACAACTCATTAATTTTGGAGTATTTGTATTTGTATTCGAGCCGCAGCTCAACACAAGTGATAAAAGTGTTTAAAACTCAGATTTGGTGTTTCCTGGGAGACATGAGCATTAACGGATTCTGTGAGAATCGGTTTCTTTTAAAACTTGCTCTTACCCAAGTCTTGCTCTCCGTTAGTAAAATACTGTATGAACCACTGGATAGAGAAGTTATAGTAATAATTGGATAAACTGATTAACATTTGGAGTCAGTCCAAACCAAGAATGCTGACAGAGCTAACTTACTAGACAACATTAAAGTGGCGTTATTTTAGTTAATAAAAAAAAGAGCTAATGTTTAGTGTGGGAGTAGCTGAGGGTCATCCTCAACACATGCGCTAAACGCTAATGTATGCACACAAGATGTACATGGCATCATGCGTTGATTTGAACAAAGCCTCTACTGCAGGGTTTCATCTTTCTCCCACCACTTCCTGGTTCCTGGGCGGCGCCAGTGAGCAGCCGCTGGTGCAGACCTCCCTGATGAGCTCCAGGGGTTTAAAGTACTGCATGAGAGACTCCTTCCTTGTTGGAGTGTTGCATTACTCCAGGTAGTTGCTTGAAACCAAGACTTAATGTGAATAAGGAACTTTTGTGACTTACCTTCCTCTTGTCCTTGTGCCTCCAGCAATCTGGTCTCTTGGAGTCCTACTACTTGGATCCCTTGTGATGCTCCTCATGTCTGTAATGAACCGTGCTCACCTTCAGCTGCTCTCTGCAGTTCCACCCCCAGCACTATACCTCAGCCTGGAACCTGGAAGCCTCTGCTCTACACAGCGTGGCCGCCCTTGTCCAGTAAAAGATTGACCAACCAGTTATCTGCAACATTCTTCTACGTTCCTGGACACACCTTGTTTCCTCTCTCAGGTGTTCCAGGTTCCCTTTTGAAAACAAGTGTACTTTATATTGCACTGTAAATAAATCACTGTAAATCATTTCTGAGTCTCAGACTGGTTCTTCATCGGGTCTGACCACCAAATCCTGACAACTACAACTTTTTTCTTTACATCAAAAGATCTTAGTCTGTTTGGATGAAAGTCAGTAGGTGACATGCATTCCTTCAATCAATCAATCAATCAATCAATCAACTTTATTTGTAAAGCACATTTCAAAAACCATAAGGTTAACCAAAGTGCTGTACAACAACATAAAAGACAAGTCAATTAAAACGATAAAAAATATAAAAAACATGCAAAAAATACATGTACCAGTCTTTCTGCGGGTGTATTAAAATGCCATAAAAATAAGATCACGTTTTAAAAGCCAAAGAATGAAAGTGTGTTTTTAACCCTTAGATGCATAAGTGGGGTCAAAAATGACCCCGAAGGTTGTTATTCTTCAAAAACTCTGAAATTAAAAGTTTTTACTCTTCCCTATTCCAGGTATTCCTCATAAAACATGTTTGTGATTCAAGCCATTTGAATTTTTTAAAATGTTTTTATACATTTTCAGAAATTGCAGTTTTTGTGTCACTACCCCAGTTTTTCATGAGTGGGGTCAAAAATGACCCCAAGCATTTCCTATAGAATCTCAAGGGTTTTCTTTGGGAACCTTTGATTCTTACCAACTGTGACTGTCAAGATACATTTTCTGTCTCATTTACACATCTGAGACATGCAGTCTCACCACAAGGAAGTCAGTTTGACACAGCAGCATACAAAGTACATGTATTATCTTCATTTACCAACTCCATGACTTTACTGTGATAGAATATCATGTTGGTCAACAAAGTAGACACTCTTATCTCACTACAACATACATGTAATGTTAGTACTTAAGCAAGCTAGCTAACATTACACTAAATGGTAAATGGAGCTTATTTATATAGCGCTTTCCAGCCCCCTGTGAGGAGCCCCAAAGCACTTTACAATACCAACCATCCACCCATTCATACACACATTTAGACACCGGTAGCGGCGACTGCCATGCAAGGCGCCTTCCAGTCCTACTGGGAGCAACTCGGGGTTAAAGTCAAAGTCAACTTTATTGTCAGAACTGCAATATGTACAGGACATACACAGGACCGAAATTGCGTTTCTCTCAGTCCCTCGGTGCAACAGTAACCATCTAAACACTAAACACTAAAACATTTAATACACATAAGCATAAAATAGTAAAAAAGTGTAACACTGTCCTGAGTTTTTTCATAATAGTATAAAAGTATGAAAATTTACACCAACACTGAAACACCAAACACCCCTAAAACACCAAACACCCAATGAACATAAGCATAAAATGAAATAATAAAAGTGTAATACTGTCCTGAGTTTTTGCATAGTAGTATGAAAAGTATAAAAACGTAAATCTATAAAATAAACTGAAGTTTCTAGCGTTGACATTTGCAAAGAGTGGCACAGCAGCATATAAGTTAATGTACACAGTATATGTATGAGGTAGTTGATGTTGGTATAGAGGCAAAGTGGCATATGCAGTGAGGCACATAAGGCACATTTGGCATCCTTAGATAAGGCTAGTCAGAGAATGCTGTATATGTATCTGCAGTAGTGTAGATAAAAGTAGTGTAAATGTAAACAGTAGTAATAAATGTAAAGCAGTAGTAATAAATGTAAACAGTATTAATAAATGTAAACAGTGAATGTAAACAGTAGTATGACTATAGGCAGTAATGTAATACAAACATTAGTGCAAATATGAGAAGTAGTGCAAACTGAATGAACACATGACCGAGAGTTTAGTGAATAACCCGTTTGATGACACAGAGTCCAGTGTTAAAAACTTTGTGTTGAGTGGTAATGTGTGAGAAAGTTTTTTGTGTTAAGGCAGTTCAAATGGGAGGGGAGGCAGAGCAGGCAGAGTGTTTAGCATCCTGACTGCCTGATGAACAGAGCTGTCTCTCAGTCTGCTGGTTCGAGCCTGGAGACTCCTCAGTCTCCTCCCTGATGGCAGCAGTCTAAAGCAGCTGTGTAGTGGGTGTGTGGGATCACCTGCCATGCAGTGGGCTTTCCGAGTGAGGCGTTTGCTGTGTAAGTCCTGCAGTGAGGGCAAGGAGGTGCCGACGATCTTCTCAGCTGCTTTCACGATGCGCTGGAGGCTCTTGCGGCAGGATGCAGTGCATGCACCAAACCACACAGTTAAGTGTCTTGCCCAGGGACACAACGACACATGGTGTGGGGAACCGGTATTCAAACCTCCAACCTTCCGATTGGGGGACGACTGTCATTACTACTACGCACTAGTTTAGTAAGCCAGCTGATATTACTGCATTTGTTGTGTAGAGACTTACTGTATTCATAATTCCTTGTAACAAATGCAAACCTGTTAGGTAACCTATTATATTATTATATATATATTATATTATATATAAATTATTTTAAAAATCTGTATGCCTCTTTTAACACCAAGCCACAATTTACTGAGAAGTTGGTCAGGGCCTGCACCTGGGTTTAGCACAATCTCTCCAATAGATGCATGAAAGCTGTTTATCACTGATAGTATATTAGAAGGGCAGCACGGTGGTGCAACTGGTAGAGCTGCTGGCTCTCAGCGAGCAGGTCCCTGGTTCAAATCTGTGGGCCTTTCTGGGTGCAGTTTGCATGTTCTCTCCGTGCATGCGTGGGTTTCCTCCAGGTACTCTGGTTTCCTCCCACAGATCAAAAACATGCATTTTAGGCTGATTGGTAACTCTAAAATTGACCCTAAGTGTGAGTGAGAGAATGAATGGTTGTTTGTCTCTGTGTGGCCCTGTGATGGACTTGCGACCCGTCCAGTGTGTACACTGCCCCTCGCACAGTGATTGCTGGACATGGGCACCGGCGACCCCCATGACCCAAAAATGAAAGAAGCGGGTAAAAGATAATGGATGGATGGATAGTATATTAGAAGAGATGTTGACATGAACAAACATGGAGGGAAGAAGAGTCACAATAAGCAGAGGAAAAGAGTGAAAAAATCTAAGCAAACAGGAGCTCATGGCCTTCATTGGAGTGACCATTCTTGCACGAAGTGAGAAGAACTGAAATGTACCAATGTGTGTGCTCTTTGTGAGTCTTCTACACAACCCAAGGTACCCTGAACCTACCATCCAACACCACTGAAGCAATTGGAAGATGTGGAGTGACAAAAGTTGCAAACAAGTAACAGGAGAGAGGCACAGAGGGCCCACAGAAGAGAAAGAGGTGCCACTGTGCCAGATGTGTCCAAGAAACAAAGACCGCAAAGTCACCAATTGGTGCAGGAAATGCAGCACCCCAGTGTGCAATGGTCACAGCCAAAAGCAAAAAGTTTGTGACAACTGCACATAGTGAATAGAGAAAAGATGTTTGTGTAGGCACATGTGTGTACAATGTTCTGGTTGTATGTTCATTCTCTTTTTTGTCCTTCAGACAGATGGACATTCTAGCAATAATTTTTGAAGATTTTTGATGTTATTTCGAGTGAAAAATATGTCATAAAAAGTTATGAATAAGCATGTTAAATGTAAAAACAGTCTTTTGTTGACCCAAATATAATAAATATAATCACCTTTGACCAAAATTAAAGACATCATTTAAATTCATTGCAAAAACACATTGCTTCTAATTGGGGTCATTTTTGACCCCACTCATGGAAGAATGTAGGTATTGGTCGTTCATGCATCCTAGGGTTAAAAGGGATTTAAAAACAGGAAGAGAAGAGGCCTGTCTGACACGCAAGGGTAAGTTGTTCCACAGCCTGGGAGCAACGACAGAAAATGCTCTGTCACCTCTGAGCTTCAGCCTAGTTTTAGGCACTGTCAACAGCAACTGATCAGCTGATCGTAGGGATCGAGGAGGGCAGTAAGGCTGAAGCAGCTCAGACAAATATAGCGGGGCTTTCCGGTTCTGTGAGGTGCGGAGGTGTTATGAGCTGCTGCTGAGGAAAAACTTCAAGCCTGTGCGTGAGTATGATTATAAATCATTGGTAAGTCCATATTTATTTAAATAAAACTAGATAATTAAATGTAAGGTCATTAAAAAATATATACTAACATTTAATAACGATTTATTTGCTTCACTGAACAAAACTGGACGGGGAGACTTTGGAGAGCCTTGAATTGTTTGTAGACGATTATTTTGAAAAGCTAGTCATGAGCAAACTCAGCACATCCGGCGCTGCTAGCGAATTAGCCCCGTTAGCTAAACGACACCGAGAGGGTAGCTCAGATAGTTCTTCGGAAGCGTCCGCGGATAATTCGGGCTTCACGGCTATACTTGAGTCAATCGACAAGAAGTTATCTAGCTTGGACGCTCGGTTAGCGTTAGTGGAGCTACTACACAAGGAATTCCAGAGCCTGAGAGAATCGCTCGAGTTCAGTCAACAACAGGTAGAATCTCTCGCTAAAGAAAATAAAGAGTTGAAGGGGACAGTGAAAAAAATAACAGATCAGGTGACGCAGCTTTCTGGCGATAATAAGAAGATTAAGGAATCAATTTTAGATATTCAAGCCAGAAGCATGAGAGAAAATCTAGTGTTTTCTGGAATTCAGGAGCTAGCGGAAGAGGATCCTGAAGCCTCGGTTCGGGCATTCATTCAGAACCAGCTAAAGTTGCCGAGTGAAACAGTTAAATCGATCACTTTTCATCGAGTTCACCGCCTGGGAGGTAAAAAACCTGAGAATACTAGGCCACGGCCAATAATAGCTAAATTCGAACATTTCAAACAAAAAGAACAGGTTAAAAGCCGAGGTAGGGAACTGCGTGGCACACATTTTAGCATAAATGATCAATTCCCTGTAGAAATTCTGAATAGAAGGCGCGTTCTGTACCCGATAAGAAAGAAAAATATAAGTGAAGGAAGAAGAGCTAACATCTCTGTGGATAAACTCTACATAAACGGTCAGCTGTTTAGAGATCCAGAAGCTACTCCTTGGCTTTATTAGACAATCAAGGTAAGAAATGTTTTGGTTGCTAATATTAATTAATATTATTATATATAGTATTTATTAATATTACTTACCAGATATATTTAATTTTTTCTTTCAGCACAGCTCGGTGGTGGGACACACTCAGTTAGTGGTGGTACACAAGGTGGAATGACACTTGAGGTGGTAAGAGGGTTCTTTTGTTGTTTTTCCTTATCTGAGTTATGTTTTCATGTATATCATTCCTTTTTGTTTTTCTGTCTCTATTTTTCTATCTTAACAATTATCGGAGCACAAGCACAAGGGTTCACATACGTCTATATATATTCATACATTTACTTCATAAATGAAAACTTCCCTGATTCATTAAAAAAAAGAAGAGCACTTACTCTATTTAAAAATAATATATAATTAATCATTAAAGGGATATGTATTTGTCTGGATCTATTAGTATCTTTTATATTAGTGACATTGGGTGTGGTTTAGCTATATTATCATTAGCACAGGTATGGGTACCTTAGGGTTTGTCACATGGAACATTAATGGAGCCGGTAGCCAAAGTAAAAAATATAGGATTTTTAACCAGATTAAAAGACTAAAGGCAGATGTTGTATTGCTCCAAGAAATTCATAAATTGGCCTCAACTGTGGATGAGCTAAAGTCTTTTGAGTTTCCTAATGTATTTTCAGCCTGTTATAATTCAAGACAAAGAGGGGTAGCAATTTTAATACATAAAAACGTTAACTTCAAAGTATTAGATCAGGTTATAGACTCACAAGGTAGATATATAATATTAAAGTTATCAATATTTGGACAAAATTATTGCATAGTTAGCATTTATGGGCCGAATGTAGACGACGCTGCTTTTTTTCACGACTTTTTTTCCACTCTATCAAATCACATGGATTCCTCACTAGTAATGGGAGGTGATCTCAACTTTGGTTTCGATGACAAATTAGACAGACTGAATGCAGTGGGAGCTCAACGCAGTTGGCAATCTATAAATATAGTTAAACAGTATATGAATGATTATGGACT
Organism: Garcialebias charrua; assembly: GCA_038048925.1. Taxonomy (NCBI): domain Eukaryota; kingdom Metazoa; phylum Chordata; class Actinopteri; order Cyprinodontiformes; family Rivulidae; genus Garcialebias; species Garcialebias charrua. Next base: position 34,244 of record JBBPBX010030458.1, read on the forward strand.
CTGCGATGCATGGCGTACTTTTCACCCTGATAGCAAAGAATATTCTTTCTTTTCACATGTGCATCACTCATATTCTCGTCTTGATTATTTCATAGTAAGCAATTCATTGCTGACCAATATTTCAGACACTAAGATACACACTATTGCTGTCAGCGATCATGCACCAGTTACTCTAAATTTAGATAATAAAAAAGTAATGACAAAAAATATAAATTGGAGATTAAATACATCACTGCTTCAAGAAGAAGAATTTTTGCAATACTTTAAAAAAGAATGGACATCATATTTAGAGTTTAATGACTTGCCAGGAACTTCAGCATGTACACTTTGGGAGGCTGGGAAAACAGTCATGAGAGGTAAAATAATATCCTATTCAACAAATAAAAAGAAAAAAGAAAATAAACGTATTGAGGAATTAGAGAAATCCATTAAACTATTAGAAGGTCTACAAGGAGAGGAAACACAGCAAAAGCTACGCAAATTAAAATTAGAACTAAATGAATATATTGATAAGAAAAATAAATTCTTGATACAAAGACTTAGATTAGATAATTTTGAATACGGTAATAAATCTGGGAACTTTTTAGCTAATCAACTCAAATTAAACAAAGAAAAAACATCTATATATGGTATTAAAGATAAAAATGGAAATATAATTCATGATGAGGGAAAAATAAACAAGGTTTTTAAAGACTTCTATAAAACTCTTTACACTCCACAAATAAATCCATCTAATCAAGATATTAATGAATTCTTGGAGAAAGTAACACTTCCAAAACTAGATATTAGTCAGTCATCAAAACTAGACTCACCATTAACATCAGATGAGCTCCATGAAGCAATTAAAAGCATGCCTAATAAGAAATCTCCAGGTCCTGATGGCTATCCGGTGGAATTCTATAAAGAATTCTGGGATATACTGGAAC
>JBBPBX010030459.1:0-35169 GCA_038048925.1 Garcialebias charrua
TATATATACAGGTAACCCCCGACCTACGACCCCATCGACCTGCGAACCACGGGACCTACGAACATATCATATTTAATAAAAATATGAATTAAAAAAAAAAATATATATATATTTTTTTTTTTGTGTTTAAATGTTCTTAATTTCATGTGTACATCACTTTGTTGCAGCTCTGGTTGTTTTAAAGGCTTTATAAATAATAATTATGATAAAAAAGATCATTTCTGATCATTTTTGAGCAATTTTTGAGCAATCTTGGGCAACAGGAAGTAGGTCTTCAGTTTACACGGTCACAAATTAATGTAGAACACCGGACGCTATTTTAGGTTCAGTCACTGGGGTCTCCGGTCACAAATTAATGTAGAACACCGGACGCCATCTTAGGTTAGCTGCCGAGAGCCGGACGAAGACTGGTGACCAGGATGGCTTCATATGGATTAATTACTAGCTGGAAACGTCTCTGTGAACTTTGTGGATGTCTCAAGCAGCAGCGGATTTATCGCCGATCGTGCCAGGCCGCCGTGCGAACACCTCCGGCCGGCCTGGCTACACCTCCGGCCTGGCTAGCTCCAGAGCTAACACTGGAGCTAACACGGGAGCCGGCCTTTTGAACACTGGTGACCAGGATCGCATCATGTGGATTAATTACTAGCTGGAATAGCTCTGTGGACGTCTCAGGCTGGAGCAGCGGCTGGAGCAGCAGCTGCAGATTGATCGCGCCGCCGCTCCAACACTAGCTCATGGCTTGGCTAGCAGAAGCTAGCCAGCTAGCTAACACAGGTCTGGAGCAGCTGCGGTGGCTTGCCGGCCCCCGCGCTGCTTGGCCCGAAAACAATCAACGCATGGCAACCTATGTCGGCTTTGACCATCTCAAAGTAAGAAAATATATTTTTATTTATTCTGTAAATGTGAATAGCAATGTTTAACATTACAGTACACTACTTTACATGCTTAAATGTGTGCGCGCGCTCCGTTAGCATGATAAATAAAGGTTGAATGAATGAATGAATGAATAATTTTTTTTTTTTAATATAATTTTCACCCCCTACCTACGAACGGATCGAGCTGCGAACGGTTCTTAGGTCCCAAACTCGTTCGTAGGTCGGGGGTTCCCTGTATATATATATATATATATATATATATATATATATATATATATATATATATATATATATATATATTATATATATATATATATATATACGTGCAGGGCAGTGGCGGCTCGGGTCGACTCAGACCTACGGCAAAATCGACCTACGAACGGTCCTTAGGTCCGTAACTCGTTCGTAACTCGAGGGTTTCCTGTATCTCTAAAGCTGCCTCATCTGACAGGGAATCAGAGGCAATAGTAGGAAGGATGGTTTGAATTTTCTCTGTAACTGAAACAGTGTTATTTATAAAGAATCTCAGATAATGTGTAAAATATTGATGCTAACTGAAAAAGAAGTGATTTCAGTTTCAGAAAACTGAACCTCAAGAGGAACATTTGGGGGGGAAAAGGATCAAAACATTTCAGACAAAACTCTGTTGCTCCTCTGCCTCCAACAGCTGCAGCTCCTCAAAAGACCCATCTTGTTACATCTACAAAACCTGAACCACCCCAAACTAAAAGATCTGGCCAAAGAGCAGCTGTTGGCTCCACCAAGACCCCAAACATGAAGAAACCAGCTCTTCAGACAGTAAGACCACATCCACAGCAGCAGGTTAACTTGGCCCTGGAGGCCATGGTGGAGAACTGCAGCCCTGGCCGTGTGCTCACAGCTCTGCTCGACACTGGGCTGAGGTAAGGTCAACACACGCAGAATGAAACTATATGAAGATGAGCAGAAGCTGCAGAAATCAACAGGAATGGGTTTATTTTTCCCCCTCAGCCCCCTGAGTGCAGCTGAGGGCCAGCACTGCTCAGCAGCTTCACCTGCTGGCTGAGGAGATGGGAGCAGATGCAGTCCTGACTCCTGACAGCAGCAGCCAGGCCACGCCTCCTTCTGGCTCTCAGTAAGAAGTGTGTGGATGCTGCAGCTGCAGTCAGGTCACTTTATCACCATCTTCAGGTCACAACTTCCAATAAGAAAGTCACAAAGTTCAATTCATCATTCCTACAGTAAAGCTTCTGCACGTGTATGTCCACGTCTACAGGCCCGTGGACACACGGTCCTCCAACAAACTGCAAGCCGTGGTAGAAAAAGAGCGTCCCTCAGAGCAGCAGGTCCTGCAGAAGGCAAGAAGACGAGGACAGGGGCGTTGGAGAACCAAAAACTTTTGCTGTTCCTCCAAAACCAGGGCTTGTCAAGTGACATCCATGTACTCCAATGCAGAGACATCATATCTGTCCAGCTGTGGACTTTAACACTGGTCATTATGTAAATTCTTTAAATGTAAGTACCGTATTTTCCGCCTGATAGGTCGCACCGTTATATAGATCGCTTTGTCCAATTATTGGCAATAAATTGGAAAAAAATCCATAAACATATTTTATGTTCTCCTGTCCGCTGTGCTGGTTTGTTTCTATTGTACAGCACTTTGGTTATGTTTGTTAAATTTGTTCTTTTTTTATTTTTTTACAAAAGAAGCACAATACAAGACAATCCCATAAATGATAACGTACAAAATATAAAAAAATGAAAGGTAGCAGAAAGAAGAATAAATCTTATTATATCTGCACCTTTTTTCTAACAATCAGATTAAACAATAATAATCTTCCATCAACAGTACAAAATGACTAACTCTTTCTAATTTTCTAACTAATACAATACACATTACGCTATTTCATGTACGTATATATATATTTTTAACACATTTGTTTTGATCATTTTCTTAAATGTAAACATTGACTTGGCATTTTTAACTACATTCTCCAAGCCATTCCATAATCTAATTCCCTGGATTGAGGTAGAACGTCCCTTCAAACTAGTTCTGAATTGTGGTTTTACAAACATCTCTGTCCCCTTAAGATTATAACAACTTTGTCTTTTAACAAAATGCATTTGGATATTTAAAGGTAATGCATTATTTTGAGCCCTATACATAACTGATAAAATATTATAGTCTACCAAATCATGGAACTTCAATAACTTTAGTTGATAAAATAATGTACTAGATGGATGACAGTAATGTTTTCTAGTGATAATTCTTACAGCTCTTTTCTGTAATACAAAAATAGGTTTTGTGATTGTTTTACACGCTTTCCCCCAAACATCAATACAATAGATTAATTGTGGAACAATGATTGTGTTATACAACAAATATAGAGCTTTATCATTTAATAGGTCTCTGACTTTGTACAGTACTGCAATCGATTTAGCTATAATAATAGTAATAATAATTTTATTTAAAAGCGCCTTTCAGGACACCCAAGGACACTTAGAACACTTAGGTTGGCCTTGTTGCGTTTTTAAGTGCGCTAGAACTAAATTGGTATGGTATAGAAGTACATTCCATTTACAGGTAGTCCCCGACTTACGAACAAGTTCCGTACCTACGGGCCGTTCGTAAGTCGAAAATTCGTAAGTTGGATCACATACAATAAAATAAAAAAATAAATACATGTACAGTACTGTACAGTTACCAAGCACTTAGCCTATCCTAACAGTTTTTAAAGATGAAGGAGGGAGTTGAATTGTCTCTCCTTTCACATGAAGGGAGCTAGCTCCCTTTATGTGAATGGAGCCTGCTGGGGAGGAGGGAGACAATTCAACTCACTCCTTAACTGTGTTAGGATAGGCTAAGTGCTTGGTAACTGTACATTTATTTATTATTTAAAAAAAAAAGAGATGCGTTCATAAGTCCGAAACGTCGTAAGTCGAGGACTACCTGTATATCTTGAACACTAATCAATAACCGAGGTTCAACAGAAAAAAGAAAAACCATGTACGACAGGTGGCATTTTATTAGTCCTCTTTCCAAATTTTACTTTTCACTTGACATTCATTATAAAAGTTAAAGCATTATCAGTTCTGCAGCTTGTATCACAAAGAAACTGCAACTGAGGAAAAGGGCGGTTAAAAAAACAGGCAGATTTTAAAAAGATATGCATTAATAAAATCGATAGCAAACTATTTACAGCAATAACTCGATCACGTCGGGACATGGTTGATATTTCAGAACAAGACAGGAACAGGTTGGTGAATCTATGGAGAAAGACTTTCTGAAAACCATTACAGCCAACTGCATGGGGCAGTCAGTTTATCAAACGTGTATGCCAGTTCGGTTTCAAATAAATTAAACTTAAAAGCGAGAGACAGGCAACTGATTTTCAAGCACAGGTCAAAGCAAACAGACACAAATGTACCCCTGTTTGAATCAAGATTACTCAACTGAAACTGGACGCGACGTTGACCTGATGAAATAAATAAAAAATGGAAAGTTGTATCAGTATGCATCGAAGAAAGTACCTGATTTTCTCTCTGTAACCCAACTGCGACACCTTCTGCATATAAAAACCTGTCACTCTCTTTAAAACTCACAGTAATCATTGCATTAATCACAAGTCCTGATACCATCTAAGACATGTCCAGAATTCTACCCTGCAGAATCCGGATACCATTAAGTCACACATGGTGGATGGTTCATACAAATAAAGGACACTTTTTCTGTTTCTATACACAACACTTGTACAGTTTTTTGTTCATTTCCATAACAGATTTAAAGTTTTCCACTTGAAAAATAAATGGAAATTTGATCATATTCACTAAATGGAAAAAAAAAAAAAAATCTGTGAACTTAAAGCTCAAGTTAAGCACTTGGTAATTTAAAAACGAACATGTCTGACTGCATTTTGATTAAAAGAAAACATATTGCATGTTTGCAAAAACCTTTCGTACTACACTTCCTGTTTGAGGAGAGAGACTTGAGCTTCGCACCGTAACTTAAAGCAGTTCAAACATTTTAAGGTGGAGTTCTGATGCTCATGATCAACTGATGTGTTATCTGTGGTCCTCAAGTGGCCTCAGGTTGGAGAAATGGGGTTCTGAGCTAAAGATGCACCGATCCGATATTAGCATCGGAAAAATATTTATTGGGTATCGGTAGAGATGCACTGACCCCATAGTACCATTGATAGATGTTTACTTATTTTTTGTATTTATTGTTTATTTGATAGGGAGAGATACAAGAAACATAGATCAAAACAATCTAATGCCTGCATCACAGTGTATATAACCAAAGCTAATTTGCAACACCCGTCTCTAGATGGGCTGATATTTGGGGAAATTATTGACTGTATCGGTAGAGATGCACCTATCCGATATTAGCATCGGTATCAATTTTGGAAAAACTATTGAAAGGACCTGATGAAATAAATAATTCCAGTGAGAGTTGGACTCCACCAAGGTTGCCCTTTGTCACGATTCTGTTCATAACTTTTCTGGACAGAATTTCTAGGCGCAGCCAAGGTGTTGAGAGGATCCGTTTTGGTGGCCTTAGAATCGCTTCTCTGTTTTTTGCAGATGATGTGGTCCTATTGGCTTCATCAGATCGTGATCTACAGCTTTCGCTGGAGCGGTTTGCAGCCGAGTGTGATGCGGCCGGGATGAGGATCAGTTCCTCCAAATCCGAGGCCATGGTCTTGAGCCGGAAAAGGGTAGCATGCCCTCTCCGGGTCGGGGAGGAGGTCCTGCCCCAAGTGGAGGAGTTTAAGTATCTCGGGGTCTTGTTCACGAATGAGGGAAAACTGGAGCGTGAGATCGATAGGCGGATAGGTGCAGCGTCCGCAGTGAAGCGGGCGCTGTACCGGTCTGTCGTGGTGAAGAGAGAGCTGAGTCAAAAGGCAAAGCTCTCAATTTACCGATCGATCTACGTTCCCACCCTCATCTATGGTCATGAGCTTTGGGTTATGACCGAAAGAACAAGATCTCGGATACAAGCGGCTGAAATGAGTTTTCTCCGCAGGGTGGCTGGACTCTCCCTTAGAGATAGGGTGAGAAGCTCAGTCATCCGGGAGGGACTCGGAGTAGAGCCGCTGCTTCTCCACATCGAGAGGAGCCAGTTGAGGTGGCTCGGGCATCTGGTTAGGATGCCTCCTGGACGCCTCCCTGGTGAGGTGTTCCGGGCATGTCCCACCGGGAGGAGACCCAGAGGAAGACCCAGGACGCGCTGGAGGGACTATGTTTCTCGGCTGGCCTGGGAACGCCTTGGGATTCCCCCAGAGGAACTGCTTCAAGTGGCTGGGGAGAGGGAAGTCTGGGCCTCCTTACTTAGGCTGCTACCCCCGCGACCCGACCCCAGATAAGCGGAAGAAAATGGATGGATATTGAAAGGACATCGGTAGAGCTGTACGTCCAATATTAGCATCTGTATCGATATTGGAGACATTATTGATAGGCTATCAGTAGAGATGCACAGTTCCGATATTAGTATCGGCATCGAAAAATTATTGATCGTATTGGTGACAATGGGACCAATCCATAAAGACAGGAGCAGATTGCGGTTTATTTTAAGTATCTGCCAACCAAGCTAGTGAAACTATTGTTTTTTTCCCCTCTTATTTCAGCTCCTTTAATATTTATTTTACATTATATTTAGAATTCCTGAACATTTTAAAGGTTTGTTGAAGTTTATTTTTTCACGTTTGACCACATTTGTCAACCTATTGTTTTGGTCAGTTTCAGTATCTTTATTATTATTTATTTTACACTGGATGTTATAATAATAATAATAATAATAATAATGAATTCAATTTATACCGCACTTTTCATTAATAAAAATCTCAAAGTGCAAGTGTTATACTCATAATTGCACTGACTAAACAAATTAAAGTTGTGTTGCCTTTACATGTTTGATCAAACTTGTGAAGCTACTGGTGTTTAAATGTGCTGCACTGGTGCAGTTTTCAATAAATTTGTAATTCAGCACATTTATATCAGCATAAAAAACAAACAAATGATTTAAGTTAATTGAGAACAGTTTTTCTAAATTGGATCTAAATGGAATCGGTATCGACCAACACTAAACATTAGATATCGGTATCGGAAGTGAAAAAAGTGGATCGATGCATCCCTAGTGCTGACCAGATTAATAAGCTCATGGTTAGTCTGCACAGGGCCAAGACCAAAACAGATTGCGCTCATTTGAAAACAATTTCAATCTAAAACAATAGAATGTGAATGCTATTTAAAAAAAACTTTGTCATCAATCCCCCATTGCCCAATTATTTCAGCAAAAACTATTATGATAATCTTGATGAAGTGTAGCAGAGGTGCAAACAATATTTTATTAACCTTTACATTGTTGTCAAATTCCTACTACACAGCTACTTATGCCTTTTTTAATTAGCAAAGGTGAACAGTGAAGCAGCCTCAGACACTTCCAGCAGGATTATCATTTCTTCTGCTGCATTATAAAACTGATGTTACTAAAAAAAAGCTTATAGAATAGCATTTGCATGAACCATTATGAAGTTTGTGAGATTGGAGTTGTTTTAAGAGGTGAGCTTTGGTTCTTGAACTAGCTTTTAGCTCATCAGTCCAATCAAAATTAAACTCTCTCGAAAGCGAGGTTGATCAAAGTGCTATCTACAGCAGGTAAGACAATAATTGTTCAAAATCTTTTCACAATCCTAATTCATAAAAGAAATTATGAAACTGATCAGCGCTCCCTCTGAAACCCAAGCCCAGATAAAAACAGCAGAAACTGAAAAAATAAAATAAAATCAACATTAACGCTCGTTAACCTGTTGTGCTACCTAGTAGTGCCACATTGACAAATCATTTCGACTATGTTATCGATTTCATTTACACCTCAACACCAAGCGACTTCACAATTTAAAGAAAGGTTAATGCCGGATCAGCCCTTTATTCGTGTCGGAGGCAGTAAATGTTCAAAGTTCGTAAGTCAAACTGCTCCATGAAGACAGGTCTAATCATTTCAAACTGCCTTCATAATGTGTAAAGCTTATTCCTGGCCCACTCCCCTGCTCTCTTCAAATGCACAGCGTGCTCTCCCAGACCCCACAGCAGCGTAAGCTAACGTCAGACAGGTGGCTTTGGACCCACTCCCTGGCTCCTGTACTGCAGGTACAACAGGACCGCCTCAAAGCACAAACCAATGCTGATACTAGTGACAAAGGTCAAGCAGGTCGGGGGTTTGAAACGTGGCCTGCTAGTCAAGAACCCAAGTTCATTTGGATACTTTGGAGGGGGTGTCCATCTCTGTTAATTGGCGGTCTTCACTCCAAGCCTCCCTGGTGCTCTTGAGAGCCTGCGTTCGTTGCTGGTCCACAACTACGTAGTCCACACGCTCTTCTGATGCGGTGTTATTGTCCATTCTGGCGTTTTTCAACTAGAAACAAGAAAGTCAAACTTAGAAACCATTCATCGGGATTTAAACTCCTCAAATCGAGGCACAGCCCTGGAGATAAAAAAAGGCCTACCTTCCTCGGTGGAGTAGATTTGCCGGATTCAAGGTCCAAATCCAAGTACTCCACCTGTTTGTCCCCCTTTGGTTTTACCATAGGGCTACTCCCACCATCAGTAGGCATGGGCGCCGCAGGCTTCATTATCTGTGAGAGCCAGCACATGGGTTATTCTCTTTCCCCCCATTCATAAAAACAAAGAAAAACAAACTTATACACAACTGAACTAATTTGTTGTCACAATAACCAGAATTCTTTCAAATTCATTTTAAACGCAAGAAGATAATTTGTTGATTTTAACATTTAAAGTGTAAACCTCATGTCAGAACTGGAGGAATTGACAAACTCCTTTATTCTGTACATTAGGGTTGACCGTGTATTATACAATAACTTTTTTTTATTTACCAGGTCAGAAAGTGAGGATGCAACATAAAATTATTTATCAAAATAAAAGACACTTTAAAACTGTTCATGGCATCCAATAAAGTTAAGCCAGGTCCTCTGGATGGTTTATTTTTGTTGAAACACTTCATCAGTCACAGCCACAACAAACTCAGTCTTATGAATAGCACCTTCACATAGTGCAGTGTTTTTCAACCACTGTGCCGTGGCACACTAGTGTGCCGCGAGCGATCGTCAGGTGTGCCGTGGAAAATATCAAATTTCACTTAACTGGTGTAATTTCCTTATCACTAGATAGATGGCAGTATGGAACATAGCATTGCACATTAAAACAAGAGAAGTAGTGATGCATGAACATGACATGTAGTAGTGACAGCATTGCATTCTAGCTAGCTGCTAGCAAGACTATGACAGTGATGGAAAAGTTTTTGAAAAGAAAAAATACTAACTCCGATCTGGTCCCTGGACAAAATTCGGACCCAGATGTAGGCCCTAGTATAAGTGGATATTAGAAGAATGCAGATACCGTGAGCTCGAGACAGTACAGTGAGAGTTACATCTCGTTTACATTTACTTTTACCGGGGACGCAACGACACCGACTCCGTTGTGCTTGGTATGCGGTAGAAGCTATCCAACAAGTGAGTAAAATGTAGAGAGAATGGCTAACAGAATGCTTGTAGACAGAATAGTTTGTAAAAAAACTTTGAAGTTTTCTACAACCTCTTTAAATTTAAGACCACATTGTTGTGGCACTGTTAGGGTGTATTTTTGAAGACATGTTAAGTGCAATTTGAAATAAGAAATATAAGATATGATAAAAATACATTTTTGTGTTTATTTCATTCCTATTCAAGACACTTTGATAAGAATGACTATATATTTAATATAGGCGGATACAGAGTATCGTTGTTTACAATTTTGGTTGGTGGTGTGCCTCGTGATTTTTTCAATGAAAACACTGTGCCTTGGCTCAAAAAAGGTTGAAAAACACTGACATAGTGGGTCAACCAGTTTGATGGTGCTCAGATGGTTTCTGGATTATTCAACATGAACTTTGATATTATGAACCACTTCGGCCATGGCTGCCTCAGGCGAGTGGGTGGGGGAGAGGGCGGACTCCAGAAACCATCCCATCACCATTAAACTGGTTGACCAACTATGTGAAGGTGCTATTTATAAGACTGAGTTTGTTGTGGCTCCTTGGACTCCCCTTAACGGTGTTGGATGGATTATTGAGCATGAACTTTGTGGCATATTTGCTTTACTTACTGCTGCTGATGTTTTGTAGTTACAGCTTTCTATACATACAAATGTATAGAAAAAAGTAAAGTACAGGTATACAGTAAAATAAGTGGTCCAGGGATGCTGCTGAAGTGATGGTTGTTGTAAATCAGTGAAACACAATGTGAGTACTAAGCCAAAATATTCACTTAAGTTGCATCCCAGTGGAAGAGCTCCCAATTGTTTTATGGCCTTTACCTTGTTGGCCTTTCATTTCTTTTGTTGTCTTGAAATTTTAATATTGCAACCTCACATCTACAACAATTCACGCTGATAGAAGAGAAGAACGAAAAGGGGAATTGTGTTATTGTGACAACACTCTGATACAAGTTTGACTTGTAGTGCATGTCAAAGAACTACACAATTTGGCTTATTTGTCTCATTAGGTGGCCAGCTTTCTTTATTGTTAGTTTATCACCCTAATCAATATCTATTAAAAGTACAAATGTTAGCACCAAAATCATATGTTGTGGGTAGTCGTGGGTTGTTAGACTCATCACAGGACTAGGCGACTTCCTTACCTTTAAATGTAATTTTTTAAAGTAAGTTTTCAAGTGAAGATTTTCCTCTTGCATGCCCCATGAGTGTGAAGAACGGTAAACTGGTTTAAGCTGGGCGCAGTGGTTTGAGTCAAGTTCTTGTTAAAATCAAATGAGTAATGGAACACCTGATCTCTGACTTTTTGGTTTTACACCTTTTCACATCTCTCTGAAACTTTGAGTGTTACACTTTTCTTGAAGCTCTCAAGGAGACAAGTGGACGCTATTTTATTACATTTATTTTGAATTAAGAGACACAAATCAGAAGAGACTTTCTTTAATTTGTGTTAATTCAGAATTAATCAACACAATAACTTCAATATACTGTATTGATCGTGGGTTAAACCGTAGCAGGATATGCACGTAAGGCTGGACTAGTTTACCAGAGTTGAGACAAGAAATCTTCACAAAGGTAAAAGTCGTTGTTCATCGTGGTACGGAGTCTAGCCGACACCGGACCGGAGGATGTGCCGTTTCCTGGTTAAAACACACCACTCGAACTCCTTTCATCCTTAAACTTCCTCCTTAAACTTTCTCCTCTTATTTTTATTTCTAAAAGTAAAACTGTAAGTTTGTGCCGCAGAAATAAGTTACCGGTAATATAAGACCCATTAACTTGTGTTCTGTTGTTCCTATGTTTTAATCTGCTGAAAAGTTAGTTATAGGAAACTGATCGATCAATCTATGTAAATATGTTTTGATTGTAATTTGATGATTTGTTATTAAATGATTCTACCTCTGGTAGGTCAAACATAGTAACGTTTCCTGTCAATTACATTCACTGAGTCACAGATTTATTGGTATTAATCTGAAAAAAGATGAGAACCCGTGAATCGATGGTAAGTTTGTGTCAGATAAAATCTACTCAAATTTACATCTAAAATATAGATAAGTCAGTAAACTGATCAATTTATCTATTTTATTACAAATAGATTCTCTAAAAAGAGACTAAAATCTACTTAGATCTACACTGTGGGTTGTTCTTATAGATACTGTATTATGGAAGGGCAGGTTTGATTTGGTCTAATGATTCGTTTAGTCTTTTGATGAGAACTAGACAACCAGATTGTTGATGTAAATGCAAACTTTTGTACTTTTATCAGGACTCCCCAAAGGTGATGAACTAAGAACAAAGAAAACTCAGCTGTTGAACAATACAAACATAAATCACGTGATTATTTGACATGCTGGACAGCTTCTATGCACAGAGTTAATCAGGTACTACAAGTAAGGTGACATGATTAGAACTAAGATGGTATAAAACTAGAAAGTACTGACTGAAAGTGTGATTAGAGAACTTTTTAAAGTCTGCAATATTTGTCTCACACATCGTGCAGTTGGTATTGAGAACTGATAATGCCACATTAAAGTCTATGTCAAACTTAATACTTATACAAACTGGAAAATAAATAAATAAATAATAAATAATAAATAAATAAACCTCTGGCATTCTGACAGGGCGAGCCATTTGTGTCTAACCTGGCAACCCTGCTCACCTCCTCTATGGAGTCAAGTTTCTCCACCTCCCTCTTTACAGGGGTGATGGGGACTGTGCAGTAGAAGGACTCATCTCTACACAAAGTAAGACGGAGGTAGATGCAAAGAAAAAAAAGAGAGAAAAGAGCAGATGTTTAGGACTAAAAAGCAGGAAAAAATAAAACGTAGCCAGAGCCAGAGCCAGAGGAAGCCGGGGAGGGATGAGAAACTAGGAAGAAAGAAACTGGCATGAGTTATTAAAGAGCAATAAGGCAATATATTGAATCAAAGCAACTGAAAAAAAATGTGTTAACAGCGGGAAAAATCAGAAAATTGTAAATCCCGTATGCAAACAGACTGGGAAAGTAAGGTCAACTTAAAATAATAACATGTTAAGAAGCTGGAGAGTGCCAATTTATCCTTTTCTTTCTGTTTGGAAAGATTAAAAAAGGATGAAACCATATTTCATTTAACTTAATGGCAAACATAAAACCACAATCCCTGAAATCTAAAAAAACAGGTTAAAAAAAGAGGAACAGCAGGATGAAAGGAAACTGCAAGGAAGGAGCTGAAGTGGTGAGGAGTCCAGCTGCAGCCAGATGTTTGTCCAGGTCAAGTAACGTGAGAAGAACTGACTGGAGTTTGAAAATTATTGAAAAGTTTCTGAAATCAGTCACATTTACCAAAAGCATTAACCTAACATTGATGTTTTATGGTGTATCTGTCTGTAGAGTTCATTTAAATAACTTCACACGGACTCTGAAAACAAATTAGACATTCAACAAGTTTGGACAAAAAAAAAAAAAAATCAGATTCTCGCTGTTTTCTTTGTAGTAAAAAATAATAATCAAAAAGACAATTGTGTGACTTCTTTGATCAGAGAGCAGTTGTGTGTTACATACTGGTTCATCTGTGGGTATATTAGGGTCCATGTCTACATAATTCTCAGCATATTCCTCAGAGTCAGTGCTGGAGGCCGTGCTATGCACTGACGGGGGTCTCGCTGGCATTGGAAACCTAGAGAGACTGAGCAGCATGCACAATGTTTACAAAGAAACTTTCCAGCAGAAAATACTGTCTAGGTGAAAAAGTGCAGACATAAAAACCACGTTTATAAACCCTGCAGCCACAGAAAGGGGCACTATCTGCAGTTTTGGTGCAAAAACAAAGACCCGTCTGACTTTAATGTAATACAGTATAGCTTGGAGGCAGACCCCAGACCATCAGCGCTCCTTTGGTCAAAAAGCGACTACAGCAATGCATGAAGTGTTAAACTAAATGTATTCACTATCAAAGGACATGTTTTCACAAGAGTCTGTTTAACTTGTCAAGGAAATTCTCAGCTAAGACAAGGTGCATCGTGTTTTTCAAAATAATATACAGTAGTCCCTCGCTACTTTTTCAACGACTGTCAAATTTAATATTACATGACTGGGACGGTACGGAATAAAAAGGTAACCCCCAAAAAAACCCACTTTGGACAGGTGCCGCCATTTTGTAGTTTTCTTTCAATAAGCCTACACTGTAGCGCCAGTCAAAAACAACTACCATATTTTCCGACCTATAAGTCACATATTTTTGCATAATTTACATGCCCTGTGACTTATAGGCCGAAGTGACATATTTATGGATTTTTTCCCATATATATAAACCGTTTTTTGGCTGAGACATGACCATTTTCATTCATTCTGATTGGAAAAATAATAATAATTTGAGCAGTACCACTTTCAGCCACTTGATGGCAGCAGAGTAGTAGTGGCTGTATGGCATAATGTATCATGTAAAAGGTAAACGTAGCTATAATGACAAATTTAAAAAAGTTCAAGACAAAAACAACTGGACTTTATTATACTTTTATTTTATTTATTTATTTTTTCTTGAACTTTATTGAATTTATCATGTCCTGGATGACTGAGGATCTTCACCAGCTATTAATGACTCAATCGACTTGCCACAGTCTCCCCACCTTCATTCTGCTCGTTGCTTGGAACCGTCAAACCAGCTGCACCACCACAACAAAATTCAGCTGATTTGACCATCAAAGTGCATTTATTAAGCAAACGTTAGACTGATATTTACTATAATTTTGAGCAAACAAATAATTGTTTTTAAGTGTTAATCTTGTTAAATTCTTATTAAAGTCCTCCCGTGCACGCTCCCGCAGCCGCCATTTGGCAGCCTATCGGTTTTTGGCACAACACCGGTCCACATTTCCAGGTTGTCAGTGGTGATGCATAATAGATGCGACGTATATGGCAAAGCAACGTCTTTATGGATTCTTCCGCTTTTTTAGACAAATACGGACTGATGCGACTTATAGGGTGGCACGCTGTGTCCGCCGGAAAATATGGTAGATTACCCAGAAGCCAATAGTGCTTCCGGCTGCTCTTTCTGCCAAAAATGGAGAGAAAGTTTTGATCTGGTCTGAACCAGACTAAAAAGTAAAATCCTTATTCGTAGTGACTTCATGCTCAGAGGATGCAGAGAGCCAATCAGAACCAGACCTGGACTACTTCCAGTTGCATCAGTCAATTTGAGAGCTGATTGCAGGCCAAGAAGCCTCTCCAGTGTTGCTTGGAGGTCCAGTGTCTTCTCCGGAGCTCACCAGACATTAAAAATCTGGATCCCTCTGGATTATTTGGACTCGACTGGGAACATTGTGTGGTTTTGTGCTGGCTCTCCGAAGGTCCAGCGTCTGCTGCTTAAGGGCTGCAGAGAGCCGCTCAGAACCAGACCAGAACCAGACCAAGGCTGATGAGTGTCCATATAAAGTTTAATAGTAGCTACTGTGCAGTTCGTAAATACTAAAATAAATATAGCCTTTCTACTTCACAGATTTTCACTTAGAGCGGCCGGGGGCGAGGTTCGGGACATAATCCCCGCAATACATGAGGGACTACTGTATTTTTCATTATACGAGGTCATAATGATGTCGTAAACCCACTTTAAACAACTAAGGAAAGCAGAGCGGTGACAACATGCCCTCAGATGTTAGCTAAATATATTTAGCTACGTTTAATTTCCCTTTTGGATTAATAAAGTACTACTGAATTGAACTGAACTATGAAAAACGCGGCAGAGCGTTTAGATACGTACTCTCGCGTGAATGAGCGTGTGACTGGTGAGCGGACAGGTGCGCAGGGCTCCTCCCATTCTGGCAGCGGTTTGATCTCCAGCGGAGCAGGTCTTCCTAAACCAAGAAACACAGAGCAGTCGGTGTCCTGATGCACGCTCAATAATCCAGGTTAAAAAACAAAATCTAGAAATGTAGTCAAGTGATGGACGGTTCATCATTAAACATGGGCGGAGGATACAGGGACACTTCAGCATGCGACTGCTGGTGGAATCAAACCCCCAACTCTTCCATTGGAGGACAACATCCATCCATCCATCCATCCACACAACCACCCATCATTCTATCTATCCATCCACACATCCATCTATCCATCCATCCACCCACCCATACACTTAAGGCGCTTATTTGGGCTTGTTTTTCTGTCCGAGTGAAAGCAAAAATTAATACGAGTGGTAGGTAGTTTGTCCCTTCACGCCCCCCTTCCACGTATGTTACGTCAAGGCGGATGTTACGTTCAGGTGCGGTTGGCGTAAGCGACAAGACAGGCTGATGTTTATTCAGCGGTAAAAACAATATAAGCGCATGCAAGTATTGACGAGTAGAGCTTGAGCAGAATACAGACGACTTCTTGCAATTTTCCTTGCACTGATGAGAAGGATAAAAGATTGGTGTATTTTTGTGTGTGATGCTTACACTGTTACATCTTGATGAAGGTGTATCACAACGAAGGCTGCATTAAGAAATCTCCAGCTAGTAACGCGAGCAGTGAGGTGCGTCATCTGTGGTGCTTCATGCTAATGTGCTGCTTATCTGTATATATGTTACATGTAAAATGTACATACTCCTGAAGTTATTTTAAGGTTTATTCTTTGTTCTTTAGAGTGACAAAACCACGCTAAAATGAGCTCCAATAAGTGGGGGAATTAGAGATTAAAGAAAGTTTTTGTTGACTTTGCTTACTATGAGTTCGCTGTTTAATTTTAATTTTATTTTTTAATTTGTACGCATCCTTTATGATTGTCTGTTGTCGTTGTCCATTGTTGTCATCACTCTTAGTTTAAAATTCAGGTCTCTCTGGTAAATCAGTCCCAGAGGCTTAATGGGATTAATTTGTATAAATATGCTAAATGTATTTTTATTTTTTAGAGTGGATATGTTCTTCAAAGTGTTTAGCATAATTTTGCTGTTTATATGTAATGCCATAATAAATGTATGTTTAGCCTCTGTTTTACACAATGGGGTGGGTTGCCAGTTGGGCTTGTTCTGGGCTTGTTTTCATGGAGCTGGTCGCTTGTTTCTGTCGCGAGATCTGGCAACACTGATTGTTAGGAGTTATTTTGACCTTTGTAAAATCAATAGTGCATAAGGACCATACAGCATGCTCTTCTGCTAAGATATGGAGCAAGACTGAAATGATGATGATAGCTTCATATGTTTTGAACACAAAGCAATGCAAAACAAACAAACAAACAAAATAAATAGGATAATCCAGTACAGTTTTTACAACAGGCAGAGTCTAAATGAAGTAATGTGGAAAAGTCAAAGAATGAAAAGAGTTCAGAAAGACAAACAGGTGTGTGGTGGACTTACCCTTGCGTCGTCCTCTGGGGAATTCACCTACGGTTTGAGAGTCGGTTCTCTCTAAAACAACACCTTTCGCTCTTATTTTTGGACTCTGACCTGATTGGTGAAAAAAAGACTTGGTTTATTACACAAATATTATTTTAGGTGATCACAATAATCAACACTTCATGTACCACAGCTTCCCACTCAAAGACTGACATCACAGCTGCGCTCGCAGGACTGGCTGTGTGCAAGGACTGAGTGAGCACTGTAAAATGTCTGCAGCTAAAATGTACTTAACCGGTAAACGGCCTGATCACATTTGTAGAGGTGCTGTTAAGAGAATAAATCCAAGTTGTGCCACAAGAACTTTGATTAAAATGAAACTGCATTAAAAACAGCACTGACCTTTACACACCTGCATACAAAAATAAAATAAAATCAAGAAGGCAGATGACAGGCTGAGATTCAATCTGGCGACCTTCTCACTGTGAGGCAACAACTTTTTCCTCCGGCAAATGTTCAAAAGATAGTAAATGCAAGTGTCCTGAAATCCTTTTTAGCATTTTAGACAAAGACGAACAAAGACTTAAAAAGGGTTGACTTAAAGAACTAAATATTTAGAGTAATATTGTTGTTTTTACTGTACTGTATTAAAATTTACTGTTAACTTGTAAAATTTTACGCAATCATGCTCACAAGGACAGACGAAAAGGTCAAAACAATCATTTGAAAATGTTCATCACAATCAATGCATCACTTTTTTTTTAATTTTGGGCAGTACGATGCTCTTTATCATTCTTCAGTTCTGTCTCTCTCGTATTTTTATGTATTTTTCGCCTTTGCTCGGTCCCATCACCGTGCCCTGACCACATCAGGTCTTTAATCAAAGGGCTCCATTCAAACGATGGGAACAAAGGAGGAAGGAGGTGAGTTCTCCAGGCTTGGATCATTCCACAGCACAAGGACTAGCCCTCTCCAAAATGCTCCACAGAGCCTCAGGAGCTCGAGGCAAATATGCACTCAAGTGGTAACTATTGAATGTGGAGAATGTAGCAGACAGTAAACGAAGTCACGAGTTTGCCCAAGGACACATGGTGGTATTTATTACACCAGACAAACCGAAGGAGATATTTTCCATCTATAAAATGACTATAGAGTGACAGAAAGTTTGTACAGACGGCTGTATGCCAATGAACCAGTGGTAGAGGATGAGGACTGACTCAGACAAAGATGACCAGGTGTAGCATCAGTCAACATCTAACATACTGCATCATCAGCACATGAAGAATTATCTCAGAGATTACACACTAAACAAGTCAGAACCAAACGTGTCGAGCTCTCACCTTTACGATCTGGTTTGAGATTGCGATCCACTGGTGGTGGCTGGCAATCTCCCAACATTGGCTTGCGAGGGGGCGTCTGTGGACTTGAGCGGAATCCCATGTGAGCGGGTGGGGGCACCTGTTTCCCCAGTGCGGAAAACTCCATAGTGCTTGGGGTCATGGGCACATAATTTGCGTCGTGCATTGGCTCTGGCAAACTGCTCGAATGGTGATGCGACGGGGAGTTGGCACTCATCGGGACATAGTTCTCAATGTCCTCCGCAGAATGGCTTCCAACCGGCATCATTCCTTTGTTTTTCTGGGGGTTACAAGACACATGTTGTTGTTTTTTAGAGTAAATACAATTAACTGGTGCAAGACTGCTCCTTAACTTGAGTCAGATAAAGACTATTTAATTCCAAACACATTCAACTTTTAAATTTATTTTGGGTGGAGCAACCATGAAAGGATACAGCAGCAAGATGAAGTCAAACAACTAAAATATCAATTTTACTACAGGATGGATCACAATACTGCCTCTACAGCTTTGCACACAAGAGAACAGGCATGATGGTGGCTTCAGATTTAATCCTTTATGCTTACAATAAATTAAATGCTTAAAAAAAGTCAAACAGTTGGCAAATGTTTCAAGAAGAGAAACATTTTAAACAATCTTTTTAGTATCCAACAAACTGCTTGGTCCACTTAAAGGTCCACTGACATTATCTTTGAACTTTGCATAAAATGATACACCGTTACAAAGGGGGAGGTGAACAGGCTTTTCAAAAGGTTGAATACACATAAGTCTGCAGGCCCTGATTATGTGACTCCTTCCACCCTGAGGAAGTCAGAGTCAGAGTCTTTATTGTCATTTGCACCGCATGTGGTATACATGTGATGAAAACGAGATTATGTACACGGGGTCCCAGTTACATCCAACAACAAATGCAAGAGAAAAACAGTAATAACATCTAGAATTAACTAAGAAAAACATCAACTAGTAATACACTAAGCCCTAATGTAGTGGAAAAACATCATTATAAACAGCAGCACGAACATGAGTCTGTATGAGCAGATGGTCACAGATGAACACAGCAACAAGAAAACAGATCAGCATCAGCATGATGTGATATTTTGCAGTGTTTATTCTTATTATTTATTTATTCATGAGTCTAACAGCCTCAGGGTAGAAGCTGTTCCTCAGTCTAGTGGTTCTACATTTGATGCTCCTCAACCTCCGTCCTGAGGGGAGTGGGGCAAAGAGTGAGTGTGCTGGGTGAGTGAGGTCTTTCATGATGCAGGTGGCTCTTTTCCTGCATCTGGAGGTGTAAATGTCTGTGATGGTGGGGAGACTGACTCCAACAGACTTCTGTGCAGCCTTCACCACTCTCTGTAGAGCTTTCCTCTCTGCAACTGTGCAGCCTCCATGCCACACGTTGATGCTGGAGCACAGGATGCTCTCCACTGCACACCTGTAGAACGAGGTGAGGACTGGGCTGCTCAGACCAGCACGTCTCAGCCGTCTGAGGAAGTAGAGTCTCTGATGACCTTTCTTGATCAGGCTGGTGGTGTTGTTGCTCCAGCTGAGGTTATCATTCATGTGTACACCCAAGTATTTGTAGCTGGAGACCACTTCCACTGCAGATCCACCTATTTTCAGTGGGGCATGGGTGTGTTTGTTCCTTCTGAAGTCCACAATCATCTCCTTTGTCTTCTTCACATTCATGTGAAGATTATTCTCTTTGCACCAGCTCTCCAGGTGTTCCACCTCCTGTCTGTAGCTGGACTCATCATTGTTTGTGATGCATCCCACCACCGCTGTATCATCTGCAAACTTAACAATATGACAGCCTGGATGTGTGGCTGTACAATCATATGTGAGCAGAGTGAACAGAAGAGGGCTCAGCACACATCCTTGAGGAGAGCCAGTGCTGAGGGTTATGGTGGAGGAGGAGAAGTTGTGGATCTTCACGGACTGTGGTCTGTTTGTTAAGAAGTCTAGTACCCAGTTACAAATGGAGGGGCTTAGTCCAAGTGTAGATAGTTTGTCTATCAGAGTTTGGGGGATCATGGTGTTGAAGGCAGATGTGAAGTCCACAAAGAGCAGACGCACGTATGAGTCCTTCTGATCCAGGTGGGTGAGAGCAGTGTGGACCACAGAGGAGATGGCGTCCTCTGTTGATCGGTTCTCACGGTATGCATATTGATGAGGGTCCTCGTTGATGTTGACGGTTGTCTTGATGTGGGACATGACCAGTTTCTCAAAACATTTAGCGACTATCGGGGTGAGGGCCACCGGTCTATAGTCATTCAGACCAGTCACTGTGGAGCTCTTTGGGACTGGGATGATGGTCGCGGTCTTCAGGCAGGTGGGAACTAACTCCAGTGCAAGTGAGGTGGTGAAGATGTCAGCTGTTTCTACTCATCTAACTTTCTGCTTCCCAAACTGAAGACAAATCGCTCAAATCTTAACTTAGATTGATAATTTCGTTGTTTTATTTCTTGTTCGCCATGAATATTTAATAGGGGCGTTCTAAAGACGTTCTCCTTGCAACGTCACAGATGTTGCATTCGCGTGTAGTCGGATTTTCCATGAAGAAACACGGTTTTTAATTTTAAACTCAGTTTAAAATGAATTTTTATTAATTTATCATTTTGTTTGCAAAAACAAACATAGTTGAACGATACAAGATATATATCTTGTATCATTTTATGCAAAGTTCAAAGATGACGTCAGTGGACCTTTAAGGTGTTTACTGCTTGGTGGGGAAACAGTTTGCTGGAACTCTTCTGACTGATGATGCCCTCCAGATGGAGGGTGAAACGTTTCTATAAAAAAGAAACTGTCCAGATGACCCGACTGAGAATTATTGCATTTGGTACCTAGATTATTGAGCATGAACTTTCTTGCCTAATCTTTTTAGTAGTTTGTGCACTTTGACGTTCCCATTTATCTCAGTTTAGTAATTTGTCGCTGCTACTTGCAGACAACAGCAGAGCAGCATGCAAAGAAACCAGCATATAAAAGATTCTACACTGGCCTGCTTGCTGTGTGGACTTGTCTCCAGCTGGAAACATTTGGCCCATTATGAAACAAAACCCACTGCACGGTCCAAATGTGTGAGCAGTCCAGCTGAGAGAATACAGTTTTTGATCTGAACGTGGTGTCGTGCACATTACTTTTATAGCTTTTCATCAAATGAATTTATTTTAAAGTTTAACAGGGCAGACATTTGCAGTTAGATCTTCATGACCTATAAACTTCAAATGCATGGACACAAACCATTTATTCAACTGATTCCAGTCCCTTTGGGACACATTTTCTTAAGTCATAAACTTGAAACTTTTGTGACATTTTAATACCCTGCCCATTAATTGTATTTCTGTAGTTGTTTTATGGTTTTTGTTCATTTTTGAGAAATGAGAAAAGAAAGGTGAACATTTCATTCCACTGTATAGGTGTGTTTTCACTATTCCTGAATTTTGGATGTTTTCAAGTTCAAGTCAATTTTATTGTCATTCTCATCACACGCGGTACACGAGGTGGAATGAAATTGTGTACACAGGGTACCAGTTACATCAAACAATAACAAAAATAAGGGGACCTAAGGGGAAGAAAATAAAATTTTCTTCTCAATCAATTCCACTGTGCTAATAATAAAGTTTGTCCATGAGAATATTTAATTAATTGAGGTCTAAGATGTGTTATTTTAGTTTTCACTTTAATTTTGTGAGCAGTGTGTATATATATATATATACATACATATAGATATATAAAGGATTTTTCAACCCATCCCACACTCTTGCAATATTCTAAACAATGGCCCTCCTGCACGAACCGTTCGTACGCACAGATTTGTTCTTAAACTGTGCGTACGAGTGATTTAGGATCATTTGTGGCATTCAACAATGTTTTCGTATCCTACGATTTTTTTCAGATACGAACAAAATTTACGAGTGGTCCGGACCTGTCGTATATTTTAGGAGCGTCAGTCTGCTGTCATCCAGACGGAATTTCTCCACTAATAACTTCATATTTCGTTATTTAGAAAATATTTAGAGTTTAAAAAAGTCACGCACCACAATTGTTTTTGACAATAGGTTCTGTTTGAAGTCGAATTATAATTTTAAATGTAATAATGACTAACGGATTAAAGTATTTAAATTAAAATCAATTTGTTATCAATGCCGTTTTCTAACACTACAATATTAATATGAAGATCTCAAACTGAAACCAACTTAAATTATGAATTAATTTAAGTTTAATTTGTCTCGGTAACGCAGACTTCGGTAAGGATTGACCTCCTCCTGTTGCAGTCATAGCTGTCAGATAGCTCAATGAGTAGAACGTTGCGTCGCAGTTCCGAACCTTATGGGTTCAATTCCCACATGGGAACGTTTTTTTTTCTCCTTTAATTCATTCCAGATTTAAAAAACACAAGGAAACTATTTACAATACAACAAGAAATGAAGCATAAAGTCTTTTTAATCTGGAATGAATAAATAATCTAAAGAAAGAAGGGGAAAAAAAATAGTCATACCTCGTGGGACTCGAACCCACGAGGTCTCGATAAGCAGTGCAATGCTTTACCCAGTGGGCCACCAGGACGCATGTATATTTTAAGGTCCACATTTATTATAAACAAACATTCTTTGGCTTTAGTTGGTCATTTACTCCCATGAGTGACGCTGCTAATAAGGACAGATTTTCTTTTCTTGACCTCAGAGAGCAGAACTTCAATCTCCGCACCGGTAGAGTTCTTCTTTTTACTTTTCGCTGTCATTTTATGAACGAACACGTTTTGCCTCTGAGGCAGGAAACGTAGCCTTATATGGTGTTTTGAGGGGTGGGAATTATGTAAATAACCTCTCCGCGTGCACGCGCAGGTGAATAGAACAGGTGGGATTCATCATAGTACGCAGCTCATTTACACACTTTTCCTGAGGATAGAAGAGTTTGTTGAATCTGACGTGGCATGTTCGTACGAACGCTTCGTACGAACAAAAGTAAGAGAAATTTAGGATAAAAATACGAACATGTTCGTGCATGAGGGCCAATGTTTCTAAACTCTAAACGCTCAAAAAGAGAACAGCACACAGCACATCACGATCTCCGCACTCTCTGCCATGGCAGCACTCTGCCACCTGCTTGCACTCTCGGCCACGCCCACTTCTCTGCTGCAGAGCATCCATCAATCAGCCAAATATGTGTCGTCCAGTCTTACATTGAAAACTGTGAAAGAGCGAGTCCGCGAAAGTCGAACTGCTAAGTAGCGAGGGACTACTGTAATGCAAAACAATACGGTGTGACAACAGCAGCCCATTTTCACTTTGTGCCACTGACAGAACAAGCATTAGGTTGTTTTTTTCTATTCTTTTTATACAAGAATGACAAAACCAGTGTCCCTCAAAGCATCACTTACTAAATAGGTGTTGAAGTTTTCATTGAAGTCAAAAGAGCAACTTTTGTCTGAGGGGAATGATCGAGGAATGTCATAGCAGTCCTGGGATCCAAAATCTGCAAAAGACAAAAAACAGCAACAAAAAACACACAACTGTAACTTGTGTCTGCCATGACTGAATGGAGTCATTTTGTTTTACCACCCAAATATTCTATCTGATCAGTTAAAAGTAATTTTAACTAAAGTAATAGTCTTCTCTTACACTTTCTGAAATTCAGTATTGACTCTGGGCACTGCTTATGCATGTAGCAACTACAAGAGCAACTACTATGCCAGGAAAAGCTTAAAGTCAAATAAGTCTGTCAGCTGGGAAAGAAAGTGGGGCGAATAATTAGAGTAAATCATGGTCTAATTGTAAAATACTGTAAGGGTATTGAAAAAAGTGAAAACCAAACTTTTAACTAGGACCAACATTTGATTTCCTGTACAAATGAATCAGAAACTGTTATATAATATACACTGCTTGGCCCCCCAAAAAGTCGCCAACAAAAAAACAAGGTCACACACTAATATTTCATTGGACCAACTTTAGCTTTGATTACATCATACAATCACTGTGGCAACGTTTCAATAAGCTTCTGCAACGTCACAAGATTTATTTCCATCCAGTGTTGCATTAATTTTTCAAACAGATCTTGAACATGTTTTCTCTGATTGATGCACGTCAATGATTTGACCCTTCTCAAACAGACTGACATCTTTTCCATGGTGACGTGATGTGTCTTTAGACGTGGTTGCTTTAAAGGGGACCACACATGCAAAATTCACTTTTTAATGTTTTTTTTACTCAACTTTGGGTATGTACTTCATAAAAAAACAGTCCTAAGGCCAAAGAAATGCACCCAGTGGTTTATTTACTCTAAGTAGATTTATTTGTCTGTGATAAAAACGGTTCGTTTCTCACTTCCTGCGGTTTGTGACGTCACAAACCGCAGCCACAACCCACCACAACCTGAGTCCAGCCCCTCACCTAGCAACCCCTGGTTAGGCTCAACCCACTTCTGTATTAAACACATGACTGTTGTTTTTCATGATTTCATCTCATCTTTTGTTTATATGTTCTTAATTTCATGTGTACAGCACTTTGTTGCAGCTGTGTTTTTTTTAAATGGCTTTATAAATAAAGTATAATTGTTATTTTTATGTTTTAGTTCAATTTTTAGTGTATTTGCGATCGCTCCCAACGCGCAGCCGGCAAAAATTAAACGAGCAGACCCCCGGCGTAGGGACCGGCGGCAACGGGACCCTCTTCTGGCGCGATGGAGCGGAGCTTCAACTGTACAGCCTCGCAGCAGCGAGGACCTTCTCCTTACGGATTAATTTACGGGAGACACTTGGTGAACTTTGTGTTGTCTTGACTGGAACAGCGATAACTCCCAAAATCGCCGCGTGCAACGAGCGGAGCTGGCGAACACCGGAAGAGGAACAAGCTAACATTAGCATCGGATTCGGGTGGTCTAATGCTAAAAGGAGCAGCAAATTGCGGCGCGCTCAGACGGGTTTCGGTAAGTTATCTTAAGCTAGCACTAACAGTAAGTCAAATGAGTAATAAAAAAAGAGCTAATTTTAAAACAACAACACATTACAGATACTGGCTGTTGCAGAGGGCGTAAACAGATCGTTGAAGGGCGTGGACTTCAGAACTCAGTATCAGAAACCGGTCGTTCAAAACGAAAGTTAAAAATGGCAGAATTAAAAAGGGTATAATTAATTATCTAAGAATTATTTTGTGTATTAAAATGAATTAATATTGTCAAGATAGCACACAGACATAACATAAAAATTTTAAAGACCTATATGTGGTCCCCTTTAAGAAATGAGAAGCAACTCATTGCACCAGCTGAGGTTAAATAACTTGTTGCATCTGAAAGATAATCGCCTATGCAGTAATAATCCAATAAGAGGCTTGTACCTATTTGCTTAGTTAAATCCAGGTTACCTTTTTTATATACATACAGTATATATATATATATATATATATATATATATATATATATATATACAGGTAGTCCCCGATTTACGAGCGAGATCCGTTACAACGAGGCGCTCGTAAACCGGAAATCTCGTAATTTGGAACGGCCGCCATTTCGCTCGTAAATCCGGAAATCCGCTCGTAAATTGGAACGGTTTTCGCTAGCGCACCTAAAAACACTCTATTTTCATCTAAAAACTACTTTTGAGTGCATAAAAATGATCGGAAACGTGTGTTTATATGCTTAACTTGCTAACTGAAGTGAAAAAACACATGAAAACTCAGTATTTTTTTCGTTTTTTCCAAAAATGTGCAGCTCGTAAGTCTGGAACCTCGCAGATCAGAGCGCTCGTAAATCGGGGACTACCTGTATATATATATATATATATATATATATATATATATATATATATATATCTGAACTTAATTCCCCTTTTATTAGTAAAAGTTTCATACTACCAGTAAGAAATCTCCTTTAGCAATAAACATGCATGAAAACATGAACAGAATACAGTTCTAATGAACAATAGTACATTATAAATGTACTGTCAACTGAGTTTGAACCTAAAAAATATGCTTTCCAAATCTAACTTCTGCAGAGACTTTTGTCACCTCAAGAGGGAAGAGTGTGACAAAACTGTTGTGTTCATTTTGATAGTTTTCCTGTGCACCAGCTGTTCAAATAAGCTTTTATTTTTTAGATCTTCCTTTACTTTGATACATCTGATCCCACTAAAACTGTCTCCTGAGTTTTCGATAACATGTCCGTACTAGAGATGTGCTTGGACTAAAGAAAAACCGTGAATGGAAGAGTTTGTGAGGACAGAGTAAGCACCTGTTTTTCAACACAAACCTTTACGGAGTCGTAAACTATCGTCCGTGCCAATAGTGTTGCTGCGTAAAGCCTTGTTCCCAGCATTAGTTGGCACGCAATAATTTCCATCTGTCTCCGAGGCTGAGCGAGGAACAGAATAGGTGTCCGTGGGTGAGCGTTCAGCAGGGGGTGGTGGGACTCCTGAGGTGGAACTGAGCAAAGGCTTAGGTGGCCTTGGAGGGGGTACATCTCCCGCACTCTCTGAGCCTCCCAACCCTGCCGATGTTGACAGTGTGCGAGGAACCTGGTACGTAGAGTTTGCCCCAGGTGTGGGCGGGATGTCATAACTAATGGAAAGATTGCGTATCTGTGTCTCCATCGAGGCCATTCTGGCGGGCGTGTTGAAGACGTAAAGGTCAGAGGTGTCCGGATGACCCGAGGGTGAGGAGGCAGACTTGGGAAGCAGCACAGTGTCCTGCGAGTGGCTGCGAGGGAGGTGATAGATGCTGCTCTCGTTCGAGAGCGAGGCGCCACGTGAGGGGGGTGAGTCATAAAAGGAAGGCGCAGAAGCTGGAGTTTGGTGCTGCTGGAAGAAACCATTGTGCGACGTGTGCTTCGTCAAGGAAGTGGTGGACGTAGGCATGCGGTGACATGGAAGGTTGTCGTTCAGGTCCGTCTCTGAAGAGGTAGATTTGGAGCATTCAGCGTGGGTTCTGAGAATACAAACATAACGATTTATAGACGCAAAAACATCCACTCAGTCACAGTAAATCTTTAAGGCACAGTTAACAACGTGGAGTTATATTTAGACCTCTCCAATCACTAATCTGTCCATATAATAATAATAATAATAATAATAATAATCATTTTATTTAAAAGCGCCTTTCAGGACACCCAAGGACACTTAACAAACCAATACAGTGCAAACATTATCAGCGACAAATTGAAATATAAAAATACATGAAGATTATAAAATGCAAAATAATAAAAACACATTTAGTAAAGTTAATGATAAGCTAGTCTATAGGTCAGGTATATTAGTACTGTACTTCTTTGTGGATCACGCAGAGAACCAAAGCAGTTAGTAGACATTGTGCAATGGCTACTTTCAACATGCAGACAAAAAAATAAATAAATAGGTGAAACACACCTAAACCTTTTAAATCTAAAGGGCAGACTGTTCAATCAGATCACGTCATACCACGATGCAAAACACTTCAAAGCCAGCATCAGTATTCATCAAGTGTATTTGTAGTCAGATAAATCTGCAGCAGTGTTGCTCTGCATCTTCACACAAGCAGGCCGTTCCAGCTGGATGTCCCAACACTCACAGACTAGTCTGCTGAGTCTTGCTCTCACACTCCTCCAGGAGTAAATACTCCTGGTTCTCCTCCAGTGGAGGCTGGCACTCCACGGAGCTACAAACGTCATACAACAGAAACAAGGACAAGAGGAGCAGCACAGTTGAAATGTAGAAATAAGAAGAATTGTCTGGAAGCTGTGCAGACACAAAATACTGTCACAGTGGAACGACCCAACAAAGTAAATGTTCATTAAATGCTCACAACATCTTGAGCACACGTTCAGTCTCACCTGTTGGGCACAGGCTTTTTGCTCTCACAGTTGGCAAGCCACAGGTAATCCTGTGGCTCCTCCGAGCTAGACTGAGACTCCAGATGTCGCACACTAACTGGCTGGTATGGAGGTGGCACACCGGACAGCACCGACGCTGTTAGTCCATCAATGTTCGCTGGGTGTGGAGGGATATTCACCACATGCCCCCCAGTGACTGATGGATGAGCAGGTTTTGAAGAATCTGCAGAAAGTGAGAAAAAGGGCTATTAGCTTCTATCAAACATTTTTGTTGTGTTTTGATGTAATGTAATTTAAAATCCTCATGCACAAGTGTTGCATCTCCACTTGAAAGCATGCGTTACTTAGGTTCCTTTCACAAAACATTTTCAAGCTTTGTCTGGAACGTATTTTGCTTATCTATGTACAGTAACAAATCAATACATGGTTCCCATGTGACGTCACATCTGTGGAATTTCCGAGTGGACCCTCCCACAGGGAGGCAGAGAGCAGTAAGAGCGCAGTCTAATGGATGTCCATTTTTCACGTTGTTTTTTTTGTTAATTTCTAATTAATTGCAATGGTTACTTTGTGTTGGGTCAGTGGGTGTTCCAGTTGGGTAGACGTTTGGGCAATGCGCAGGTTTCACTTAATTAAAAAAAAAAAGTAAATGTGAAGGATTTATCTCATCGGAGAAGCTCACTCACAGCAGCTGACTTCGGATGTGCTCTGGAAGACGTCGTGCTTTTGGTCGGTAAACAAAATATTCTACATAAATCATTTTGTGTCATAACAATGTTAGAGTACAACTGTCTGTGTGTTAGAGCAGTTTTTTTTTTCATTATTTAGCATTTAGCATTATTTGTGCTGTGGTTAGCTTAGCATCTCGCTAACGCGACAACGGCCTCCTCACGGTCTCGCCGGTCCAAATTTCCTTGTTCTTTTTGTTTACATTCTTATAATTTTGTTCACATTCTTATAATTGTAACTGTATCTGTAGTAAAATAATAAAAAAGAAATGAATAAAAAACTTTGGTCCAAATTTTTCCTGTACACATACATCGGGTTGTATATATCGTGATATATATCGTTATCGTGGTATAAAAAAAAAGTCCATATCGTGATATATGATTTTTTTCCATATCGCCCAGCACTAATTATAAGAGAATGTGAACAAAAAGAACAAGGAAATTTGGACCAAAGTAGAAAAAGAGTTTCTACTTTGGTCCAAAATTTTCCTGCAGGTGGCGGTAAAACAACGGCTGCTAATAAAACCCACGAAGAAGAAATCCGCTCTGGAAGTTGGAGTAAACAAAGCAAGAAACAGAAAAGAGAAAACGTTGCATTTGATTCCGGTTCTGTTGTGTCTCTGGTCTGTTTTGTATTGGTTAACTGGACCCGAGTTCGGACTCGGTTGGACTCTGGGTTCGTGTCCTCTGGACCCATTTTGTCTCCGAGTTTCAGCGGAGCGAAATAATGGAAGCTAACAAGGTGAGCTTCCCCTTCTTTTTGGTAAAAGTTCTTCCTCGGGCTGCCTGCGCAGCCGTTTTCTCCTTGTTGGGACACCGGCGTCATGCCCCTGCGTCTCTGTTGCTCTTGAGTTTAACAACGTAAAGCATGTGTCGCAAACCCGCGCGTGCGTCAAACATAAAGCAGCGCCGTCATCTCGCAAAACCACAATATGAAGCTTCTTTGCGACAGTTTTTTTTAATTCTTATTTATCACGATAGAGATGATAGAAGGAAAGTAGCACAATAGACACGTTTCTATCGTCCCCACGATATATATCGTCATATCACACAGCCCTACTCCCATCTAGACTAATGCTTTAACAGAGTAACCAAGTTTTCGACAGATCGAGTGCTTTGACTTCTATCGAGGCTTTTTTGTCCACCGCGAGTACCCATAGTGACGTCATCACGTGGCGGTAACGTCAGTACGTCACATCACGTGATAAAAACCGAGCGCGGGGTAGCTTTTAGCTGGATTTGGATTCCTTTGTGCGCACGGATGTTAATGGAGCAGGCCCAGTTTTGTCAAAAAGGTAAAACAGTTTATAATTTTATAAATTGCGCTACTCATTGAATCATTCTGTTGAGCTTCCGGGCTGGTGAGCGAGAGGATGACAGCGTAGTGAAACGCGCTCCCGACGCTTAAGTTAAATATAGCCCTAAACGACTCGGATTTGAAATATTAATCCTTGGACAATTAAGAATTAAGAACAGGGCTCGAAGATGCCACCAAAAGTAAAAGTTCAGAAGAAGTCTGCGCTATCAAAGCTGCAAGAAGGAGATGACGTGGACCAGACCGCACCTGCACCAGCTGTCAGCGACATGGAGGACGAGGACGCGCTAACAGCTGATGAGCAACAAGCCGGCGGCGTGAGTCTGGAACTCATTCTGAAAGAACTGAGAGAATTCAGAAAAGATAATGCTATGCAGCTAAAGGGAATTCGAGAAGAAATTAACAAGACAAATAAACGAGTAGAAGAGGCGGAAGGGAGGATCACGGACGCTGAAACTCGAATACAAACAAATGGAGAAATGACAGCAGAAATGTTTAAACTGTACAAGGAAATGAACGAAAAATTAACGGGTCTGGAAGGGCAATCCAGAAAAGAAAATGTTAGAATATATGGTGTCAAAGAAGGAGCAGAAGACGAGGCTCCATCAATGGTGAATTTTGTGGAAACTTTGTTAAAAGAAAAACTGGAAGTGCCGGTTTCAGCAGAGCTGCGGGTGGAGCGCGCGCACCGCGCCGGCGTGTCAAAGCCGCCACCAGCTGCGACACCGAGATCAATCATTATTAAAATGTCCAGCTACAGGATGAAAGAAGAACTTTTAAAACTAGCCTGGCAGAAACGAGGATTTGAATATCTGGGAAACAAGATCAACTTGGACCATGATTATGCACCTGACGTTATGAAGCAGAGGAAGAAATATGCAGAGGTGAAATCAG
Organism: Garcialebias charrua; assembly: GCA_038048925.1. NCBI lineage: Eukaryota > Metazoa > Chordata > Actinopteri > Cyprinodontiformes > Rivulidae > Garcialebias > Garcialebias charrua. Next base: position 30,786 of record JBBPBX010030459.1, read on the forward strand.
TGCTGAAGGAGAAGAAGATCCGTTTCCAGACCCCGTTCCCAGCCAGGATGAGAGTGTTTTATCCTGAAGGAACCGTGCTGTATGGCTCAGCAGAGGAGGCAACAAGCGACCTGGACAAGAGAGGATTCCCTGTGACTGTCATCAAACGCCCTGAGGCTTTAATGGAACAGATGCAAGAACTGATGTGGCACACCGAGAGGAAGAGGAGCAGGAGGGGTGAAGATCGGACCCGAGGCTACAAGGAGAAACTCCGAGAGTTCAGACGGCAGGACCAGAAATAACTGGACACTGAGAAACAGATAAGTAAAATAAATCAGCAGCGAGTGATTTTCCTTTTGTTTGAGACTTTCTGAAGAACATGTGAATAAGAGTTCGTTGAACAGAAATAAGAACTAAGAGGCAATAGATAGAATGAAAATTGTCGGGTGTTTTTTTTTTTACGTTGTCATTAGAATGGACATAGGCCTAATGGCAAATGAAGGCCCTCTCTCACCACCAGTAGAGAGAGGCTCACCTTCAAACCCCCCCTTTCAGTGGGGAGGACTAAGGGTCACACAGGAGACCCCACAGTTGGAAGTCAAAGTGTTTTTGTTTTTTATTTTTTTTCAAGGACAGTTTATAGTTTTTGTTTACGCTCCATGCAGCTTTAATGTTGATTTGTTTATTTGTTTTATTTGTAAATATTCAGGGAGGATGTGGTTTAAACTAAAACACAGAAATGTTAAAACATCCAGGCGACTGAAATATGGCTAGTAATAAATTAAAGGTTATTTCATATAATGTAAATGGACTGCTCAATCCAATAAAACGCAGTAAGATTTTAACCAAAATGAAAAAGGAACAGGCACATATAGTATATTTACAGGAAACACACCTGGACTCTAAAGAACATGAGAAATTAAAAAGAATGGGTTTTACGAAGGTTTTCTTTTCTTCTTATAAATCTGGAAGGAGGAGAGGTGTTGCCATTCTTATATCAAATAAATTACATCTCGAAGAACTACATGTGATACAGGACAGAGAGGGACGGTATGTATTAGTAAAAGGGAACATTGAAGGGAATCCGATCACTTTGCTAAATCTATATGCACCACCTGGAAGTGACATCAGTTTTTTTAAGAAAGTTGTTGATTTGATGGTAACGGAGACAGACGGATTCTTACTCTGTGGAGGGGATTTAAACGCACATCTACAGCCAAGATTAGATACTTCTAACGGTAAAACACAAAATACAAAACTATTAGTTAAGAAGATTAACAAGCTTTTTGAAGAGGTGGGTTTAATAGATATATGGAGGGATTTAAATCCTAAACAAAGAAATTATACCCACTATTCATCACCCCACCAAGTATATACAAGAATAGACTATTTCCTAACCTTTGGAAAAGACAAAGACAAAATAAACACCTGTGAAATTGGAACTATAGATTTAAGCGACCATGCCCCAGTGTACCTATCCATTGATCTAAAATTTCAACAGAAAATAAAAAACTGGAAACTAAATTCAACCCTACTTAAAGATTCTCACATTAAGAAACAGATTATAAGAGAAATCCAACTTTACCTGGAAATAAATGATAAAGGCGATGTATCGCCTCCTATTTTATGGGACGCTCTAAAGGCTGTCCTGAGAGGAAAAATTATAGCTATATCCTCATATAAGAAAAAAATGAGAAATAATAAATTAGAAGAACTACAGAAACAATTAGGAGAATTAGAGGAAAAACATAAAATAACAACTGATAAGGTTATATGGAATGAAATTACAAAAACAAGGAACGAAATTAATGAGTTAACTACAAATGAAATAAAGAAAAAACTATTATTTCTCAAACAAAGATACTATGAAGGTGGATCCAGATCAATGAAGGTTCTTGCTTGGAAACTTAAAAAGAAAATAGCTCAGAACACAATCCACAAAATTAGAGATTCAGATACGAATATAATAAAAAACAGATTAAATGAAATCCAGACTGCATTTGAAACATTTTATAAGAAGCTTTATTCTAAAAGGGGAGGAGGTAGCATGGCGGAAATACAAAAGTTTCTGGACTCTCTTGAATTACCTACATTAAATGAAGAACAAAATAAGAAAATGGTTAAGGACATAACAGAAAAGGAGTTAAAAGAAGCCATTAGTAAACTCAAGTTAAATAAATCACCAGGATCTGATGGCTACACAGCAGAATGGTATAAGGAATTAAAAGAAGAGTTAATACCAGTGATGCTTCCTACATTGAATTGGGCATTGAATAAATGGGAAACACCGCCCAGCTGGAAGGAAGCAGTGATTTCTGCCATCCCTAAAGAAAACAAAGACAAATTAGACTGTGGATCATATAGACCAATATCAGTTCTCAACATAGATTATAGATTATTTACTTCCATCCTGGCCAGAAGATTAGACAAGTTTTTACCAAACTTGATACATAATGACCAGACTGGCTTTATACGAGAACGTCAAACACAAGATAATATACGACGGACACTACACATTATAAATCATATTCAAAAAGAAAAAAGAGCAGCGATGGTAATCAGTATTGATGCAGAAAAGGCGTTTGACTCTGTGAATTGGAGTTTCCTCTATCAAGTTCTACGTAAATTTGGCATAAATGAAAAAATAATTAAAACCATACAGGCACTATATGAAAAACCAACTGCTAGAATAAAAATTAATGGATGCTTATCAAACAGCTTTGTTTTGGAAAGAGGTACAAGGCAAGGCTGTGCATGTTCACCATTGTTATTTGCATTATACCTAGAACCACTCACTCAATATATAAGACAAAACAATGAAATAAGGGGTATCACTGTACATGGGAAAGAACACAAATTAGCCTGTTATGCAGATGATATTTTAGTTTTTCTGGGACAACCAACAAGCTCTCTACCTAAACTAATGCAGTCGTTTGAATGTTTTGGTGTCTTATCAGGATACAAAATAAATATAAGTAAAACTCGACTACTTAAATACAATTACAGTCCTCCAGAAGAAATCAAGAAAAAATATGATCTATCATGGCAAACAGACTATATTAAATACCTAGGAATAATAATTCCAAAGGACCTAACAGATCTAGTAAAATATAATTACTCACCAATACAAAATAAAATTAAAGACGATATAGCTAGATGGAATCTTACCCCATATTTAAGTTTCAGCTCAAGAATAGACTCAATTAAAATGAGTATTTTGCCAAAGTTACTGTATTTATTCCAGACTCTACCAATTGAAATAAACCAATCACAATTTAATGAATGGGACAAAATCCTGTCTAGATACATATGGCAAGGAAAAAGACCCAGGATTAGATTAAAAACATTACAATTGGCAAAAGATAAAGGGGGATGGGGCCTTCCTTCCCTTAGAGATTACTACTGGGCAGCACAGCTGAGGTCTATGATCTGTTGGTGCAATCCCTCATATAAAGCCCAATGGAAGAACATCGAAGAGGCCCTGACCTCCACCCCCTTACAAGCACTCATAGCAGACAGTGACCTACAAAATGCTATAAAAAATATAGATAACCCTTGGATCAAGCTGACTCTGAAAACGTGGAAAACTGTAATAAAAACATACAAATTAGAAGATGATCTAGTAATTTTAAAGTGGTGTGCATATGATACACAATTTACTCCAAATAAATTGGACAATAGATTCAAGGAATGGACACAGAAAGGATTAACAGCTGTGTGTAAAATGATAAAAGACAACACACTACAAAGTTTTGAATGGATTAAAGAAAAATACTTTTTAGAAGCACATGATTTTTTTCGTTATCTACAGGTAAGACATTTTGTCAATGATAAAATAAAAAAAATATCAGAGTTGAGCAAACCACTGTTGAGCCAGTTTAAAGAGGCATATGACTCAAACAAACAGAGAGGCATTATCTCAGGTCTTTACAAAGGACTTGTAAATATGAAAGCACATTCAACATTATATGTCAAAACAAAATGGGAAATGGAGGGAGAAATACATATAACAGAGGAAGAGTGGAGAACAATTTGGGAGTATCAGTGGAAATGTAGCAGCTCATTGAGATGGAGGGAATTTGGGTGGAAAAGCTTGATAAGATATTTCATTACACCCTACCAAAAATCCCACTATAAAGGTAATTCTCCAGCTTGTTGGAGAAATTGTGGAAATAACATTGGAAATCATTATCATATTTTTTGGGGCTGTCAAGTAATTAGAACCTATTGGAGGGAGATACATCAAGTAATACAAGATGTAATTGGATATCAACTGCCTTTAGAAAGTAAAGTTTTGTTTTTTGGACTCATGCCTGAAGGTTGCTCAAAGATGGACAAATACCTAATTAATATTTTATTAGTGGCGTGCAAAAAAGCCATCACGAAACATTGGCTTTCACTGGAG
>JBBPBX010030460.1:5900-29118 GCA_038048925.1 Garcialebias charrua
TATATATATATATATATATATATATATATATATATATATATATTTTTTTTATGGCAAAATAAAAAAAAGCTTACAGAGCAGCTGAGCTCATACAAAAGGCAACAAAACAGCCAGGAGCACACAGAGACCTGGCAAGTAGACAAACAGTATGACTGACTGGTGATTGAATGAGAAGCAGGAGTTTAGGCTAGGACTTGTTAAACGTGGAGACAACTGAGAATATGAGGAGCAGGTGTGATTTACCTGAATGACTGAGGGGGAAATGGCCTATGACATAAGGAGACACTGGGAGACTAAACACCGGGACTGTCAACTATAAATAAGAAAAATGTGAGAAAACATTAAAAAAAAAACAATAAAAAAAAAACACAACCACAAAAAAACAACAGTTCACCATACTATACCATTCCATACCATTTAATTTATAGAGCACTTAAAACAGCGACAAGGCCAACCAAAGTGCGGTACAAACAGTAAAACAGGCAACACATAAAGCAACATACAAAATGAAGTTAAATCAGAATATAGACATAACTACGTCACAGATAATAAATGGAGCTTATTTATATAGAGCTTTCCAGCCCCCTGTGAGGAGCCCCAAAGCACTTTACAATACCAACCATCCACCCATTCATTCACACATTCATACACCGATAGTGGTAGCCTGCCTTGCAAGGCGCCATCCAGACCTACCTGGAGCAACTTGGGGTTAAGTGTCTTGCCCAGGGACACAATGACACATGGTGTCATTGTGTATAATATAATGACTAACCTGTGTGAAGCATACAGGTTCAAAACACAGATCATCTGGTGTTGAAAGCTACAGAATAGTGGTACGTTTTTAAATGTGATTTGAAAACCGATAGGGAGGGGGCCTGATAACGACACATGGCACCTTCCATTTGTCTTCAGAAACCAAAGTTTCTGAGTTCAAGTTAAAAAAATAATAATAAAACAAAAACTGGAATTATCCCAAATCGGGAAGTCTGTGTAAGAAAGTTGGGGGTTTCTCACCAGCCCCTGACCTCAAAATCCAATATGGTTGACTCACGCATTAAAAGGTGCTATAGCTGCAGCAATAAGCTTTTTATTTTCACTATATTTACTTTTAATCTCAGTCATCCAGTTTCACAAGGTACTTACCAACCACTATTAGTGAACATATTGCTGCAGTGTTGGAAAGCACAAAATGGGAAAAAACAAACAAAAAAACATTGATATCAACTAACAGCTACCGTACATCTAAAAAAAATTAGAATGTTGTGAAAAAGTTCAATATTTTTGTCAAAATTTTCAGAAAATGAAGCTCAGATTCTATAAATTCATTACAAATAGAGCAAAATATTTCAATATTTCATTGCCTTTAATGTTGATTATTATGGCTTTCAAATAATGGAAACCAAAACTCAGTAGCTATGTTTCCATCCAATTTAAATTCGATTTTTGAGCGAATTTTAGAAAATTTCGCTAAAATGTAAATTAAAATTATGAGGATCAGAAGTGTTTCCATTAAACTGGCTTGAAGCGCATCTGCAATGCCACGCAAAGCGTCTCTACGTCAGACGTCAGCGTCATTACGTCACACGTCAGCGCCATACGTCAGACGTCAGCGTTACGCACTTCCACAGTAAACAGGAAGTAGCGTTTGAAAACAGACATCTCGGCAAAATGGAGAGAATATTTCAGGTATGTGTTGCTATCGGGCAAGTTGTATTTATTCTGTCATGCCAACTAGTTTTAGCGATGTTACATGTTGTCCGGAGCGGAAACAGCTGATCAGTCACGTGACGTGAATGTTCGCTGCGGCAGAACTGAGTCGGCTAATCTGTTTCCATCTGTCGTTTAGCCGACTCAGCTCTGAATCGACTCCCCAAAAACTACCTCAAGCGAGCGTATAAACTTTAGAGCGACTTAGAGGAAGTTAACTCGAATTATGCCGTTTCCATTTAGCTTTTCTGATGCGATGCTTCATAATGCGCACCTAGAAACCTTGATGGAAACACGCCTATTGTGAGAGTCCTACAATAGGCGTGTTTCCATCAAGGTTTCTAGGTGCGCATTATGAAGCATCGCATCAGAAAAGCTAAATGGAAACGGCATAATTCGAGTTAACTTCCTCTAAGTCGCTCTAAAGTTTATACGCTCGCTTGAGGTAGTTTTTGGGGAGTCGATTCAGAGCTGAGTCGGCTAAACGACAGATGGAAACAGATTAGCCGACTCAGTTCTGCCGCAGCGAACATTCACGTCACGTGACTGATCAGCTGTTTCCGCTCCGGACAACATGTAACATCGCTAAAACTAGTTGGCATGACAGAATAAATACAACTTGCCCGATAGCAACACATACCTGAAATATTCTCTCCATTTTGCCGAGATGTCTGTTTTCAAACGCTACTTCCTGTTTACTGTGGAAGTGCGTAACGCTGACGTCTGACGTATGGCGCTGACGTGTGACGTAATGACGCTGACGTCTGACGTAGAGACGCTTTGCGTGGCATTGCAGATGCGCTTCAAGCCAGTTTAATGGAAACACTTCTGATCCTCATAATTTTAATTTACATTTTAGCGACATTTTCTAAAATTCGCTCAAAAATCGAATTTAAATTGGATGGAAACATAGCTAGTGTCACACCCTAATCAGTGTAAGATGTGAGCAGGTGTTATCCTGAACACAACCTTAATTACTTATTCAAGACTAGTTCAAATCAAGAAAGTAATTATGTATTTATTCACAGATTCTCTTCTTTTTGGATTAAACATAACTTGTGTGATCAGATGAGATGTATATGTGACCATGAGACCATAGGCGTAGATCCTGGGGGGGTCGGGGGGGTCCGGACCCCCCCAATCTTGGGGAAATATAGATCTGTCCCCCCCAATAATTCAATAAAGGAAACCGTGTCTTTAAACAATATAAATATAAAAAGGCAAAAAAAGAGAGAAATCTGCCATTATTCTAAGAAAAAAAAGGAAAATTTGCCCCCCCCCCCTTCTCTGTTGGCAAATGGTTTAGTCCAATGTTTACAAGGAACAACAACAGCACCGGAGTCACAGGCTCCAGCGCGGAGCCGCTGGGTGGGAGTGAGCTGCAGCACAAACTACAGTATTAACTTCCAGTAAGTAGCTACTTAAAACATAGGTGACAGTGACTGGGAGGAAAAGGTATTTTACAGTGTTGAAAGACAAGTGTGTCTGTGTCTCATTAGTGGCTGTAGCAACAGCAAAACGCAACAAGGAGCGACACTTCATCAGCTAAAACGCTAGCTTCAATGCTAACTGGCTCATAACAGACAGAAGAATGTCAGCGCAGCTTTGAGCAGGATGGATTCACATTCATCATATTTTCAGGTGTGGAGCTCTTGAAAGAAGTAATGATAAAATGCTACAGATTTGTTAATAGTAAAAGGCATATTTTGAATGAATGTTACAAACGTGTTCATTTCTACAAAACAGTTAATAAAATATTTATAAAATACAATAAATTTCAAATGTTACAGATTGAGTTTAACATAAAAGAAATAGTGTTTTATGTTTAAATATCAGTTAATAAGTAATCCATTATGCCCCCTTGTTTAGGACTGGAACCAATCTCAGCTGCTTTTGTGTGAAGGCAGGGACACCCAGGACAGGTCACCAGAGACACCCAGGACACGTCTCCAGTCCATCACAGAGACAGACAAAGAGACAAACAACCATCCACACTCCCAGTCAAAGCTAAGAACAATTTACATTTGCACAGAAGAGCCAAAAAATTATTCAAACTGAGGACTCAAGTTCTTGATTGAGAGTTCTAATCACTACTGGTAATTATCAATAATAATTGATCATATTTACCAAGCTAAATCATTGTGTGGAGTCTTTAATAATACAGACCAGATCAGATGTGATCAGGCAGTCATATATTCACATGTATGTAAATGTATTATTATTAATACTATAATTAAAGTTGAACCATGCAAATTTGTTTGGAACGAACAAGTGGACCTTTGTGCCTCTTGGTCCCACTGAAGTAGCTCTCAGTCTCAAAAAGTTTGGTGACCCCTGCATTAAAGTATTTCTTCTCCTTGAAAACTGTTTTCTTTTTAAGCTTTAAGATTTTGGGAAGGTGTGGTACCAGATTATCAGTGACACTGACCACAGCAATCTATGAATACAAGCCAAACTGAAATTTAAACAATATTTAGAGGGGACCTATTTTGCAAAATTCTCATTTTGCCACTTGTCATTTTGACAAGTGGCAAAGATTGAACACATTAATTTTTTATAAGAGTAATGAGTGTCACTATTGTACTGATTAATAGTAGTATTAAGACTACTAAATACATGCCATTTAAATCAATATTATTGCTGATTATTCTGCATAGTATATGCATGCAGTTTGGATAAACTTCCCTCTGTACATTTTGCATTACATTTCACTGTAACTTTGCCGACCCCCCCAAAATTGCCCTTAAAAAATTTCCCTTTTATGGTCCCCCCCAATAATGAGATGAAATCTACGCCCTTGCATGAGACGTTAAATATATTTGACCCATCAAGGAAATGGAGTCATTTATTAACAGATCATTAAATTAACATCATTATGTACACTTGATTGATTGATTGATTTCAACCTCCTATAAATTAGACATCAAACAGATGGAAATCATGCGTCCGTAACTTCTACTAGATCTACGTGTATTTAAGGAACAACAGAATAAAGTTATGAGATGGTAATTAACTTATATCTGAAGGCATTTTTAACTTAATGTTACTGGCGAAGATAAGAGAATAAGAGGAAGAAAGGAGGAAGAGGGAAGTTTGTCTTTGAGAGAATGAATTCAACCAGGACATGGCAGCTCTCCGTCAGACAGACAGCTAAACCCAGGTACGCTAGTAACATCAAACAGCTCGTTACCTTGCGAAGACGTCAGTCTCGGTGGTAAAAGAGAGGGCTTCCAGCCTTTAGTGTGTTACCTTCCAGCCTCTCCTGTTGTCCGCTTTGATCGGCAGAAATAACGGCAGTCCGGTTGATTTTCAAAATAAAATATTCCTCAAAGGAATTTTTACTCAAAGGTTGGAGCTTTAAGCTCGTTCGGATTTTACAGCGGCATGCTGTAAATCCTTAGCTGAGGAACAAGGACTTTGACGCATGGCCACGTTCGCAGCTTCAAGAAAGTCTCATCTCAACTTTCCAACAGACTCAACAGTTCGAGGAAGTCATGAGCTTTTAAAGAGAGCTTGACTTCCTGTGACTTGCTCCTTCCCGATTGGTTAGCAACCAGGAAGTAGGAGGAGATTAGTCGAGGTCAGGAAAGGAGATGAAAAGAGTAGGACAAAAGTGAAATATAAGACAGGCACCAGCTTTTATGATTAAAACTGTTTAGTCTCAACACTTTTAAACAAATACTGAAAGATAATTTTGACCTGTCACTTGGAATAAACAGAGTCACTTTGATTATCAACATAATGAAATTAATAATGATAATACAGTAACACAAGGTTATTTTTTGATTGTTTGAATTAGAACAAAAATTAAAGAGTCTCTTGGTGAGATAATTTGTGTCCTGGATTCAAATTAATGGAATAAACAGTGTCCAGTGTCCTCTTTTGAAGGTTTTCCAAGAAAGAGGTGTCTCACTGACAGTTTCAGAGAAATGAGGTGTACCACTACATCAGCTACAAATGTTACATTCTTCAAGTCCAGCCACTCCTGAACCAGACGACATCAGAAGAGTCTTACCTGCTGAGGAGAAAAATAACCGGACTGTTGCTCAGTGGTCCAATTTCCTTTTTCCAGATTAAAGTACATTTACACGTCATTTGGAAATCAAGGTCTCAGAGTCTGCAGGAAGAATGGAGAGGCCCAGAATCCACGTTGCTTGAAGTCCAGAGTGAAGTTTCCACAGTCAGTGATTATTTGGGTTCATATCTGGTGTTGGTATCTGCTATCTAAAAAAAAAAAAAAACTTTTTTCACGATATTCTAATTTTATTAGATGAACCTGTATTTCTAAAGGTGGTTAGCCTGGTCAGTGACCACAACCATTAGCAAGCCCTACTGGTTTTCTGACTTGCTACTAAAACATAGTTTAAACAGATACATCGTTCTCATGTCTCATTTTTAACTTGCAAAGTACAAAAAAAAAACAGCACGAGTCAAAGATAATTACAGAAATTATTTAGTATGATACATATTTAGCATTGGTAAGATGATGTGTATCATAATCAGGATGAAGTGAACACTAACAGGGATCACTTTTTGTTTGTAGTGTGTAAGAAATTTTGTAGGATGAGGAATGCTTGCACCTACGCTCAGTATTTAGTCATGATTTGATGTGACATGCTCACAAGGATGAAAAACAGAACCTTCAAATAAGAACCATCCGCAGCTTTGGTTTACCAGTCCAAAGGTTTGTCAAATACAGAAGAAGCACTGGAAATGGAAAAGTTGCCTGGTAACTCTGAGTGGATACCAAATCCCCAGGCTCTGAAAGTGACTGGAGATCTGTTCACTATGACTGATCACAGCTCCACTGAACCTGTTCATGTTTACAGGGATAAGTGTACCTCCAGGGACCCGCCAGCTGTCTGTTCTTACAACCACATCATGTGAAGCATCTCAAACATTTAGAGTCCCTCATACCATTTGTTCCTTCTTTGATAAGAGGAACTGTGCAGAGATAAATGGTCTGTATGCTTTGGGATTGTGCAGCTTGTTGTCGACCCATAAGATATAGTTCAAGGACGTTTTGTGCTCTTGGTATCTGTGCTGTCAGAAACTAATGCAACCTAGACACAGACGTGAACCGTCGATATAATGAGATGACACAAACATTAGGAACGAACTAGCCAAAATTAGAGAATGAGGTTCTTTTCTGGGCAAAAAAGAATGTGTCTCGTTGTGATGGAGCCAAGTTTGTGATCAATGCTGCATCTGGCAACAATCATCAGGCCTGTTAAATATCAAAGCCATGAAAAACAGAAGTTGTGACGTTTCCACCAGAAAAATAAAAGCCTTTATGCTTCATCATTACTAACCTACCCCAAACTCAGCACTGACCGTTTAGCTTGAATTGAGTCGTACTCAGTGGGGTGATGAAGACTTTGAAGAATAACTTTTTATCTGTGTGCTGCTTTTATATTTTTAGAAAGCACAAAAGAACTGAGGAGACCATTTATCTATAGATTCCCTGTAAAGAAAAAAGGAAAGCCAACCTGATGTTTTCTACCGCGCTTCTCTTTTTGTTTTTTTCTTGAGGCACTGTCTGAGCCTGGAATCCCTTTATCTGCCTTTCATTAGCGCCTCGCTTGCCCTCTTAGTAGGCTGGGTGTCTGGGAGACAGTCACTTTCTCCCAGCCTGTGATGTTTCTGCAGATTACAGAGGTCCTTTGAAGCCACGGCACTCCTCATTGCCAGGGCCGCAGACGGGCCCATGCCATCTGTCAGACTGAAGGCAAAGTAACGGAATGAGGCTGAGGCACCCTTTGTTGATCCACACTTTTGCCTTTCATGTGTCACATTTGGATGTCATGCTGCAGCCACACCTTTGTAATCTGCTGCTGAGACCCGCCTGAAAGACTGCTCGCCACAGCGTACAAACATCCACGCCCACGGAGAGAGGAGGAAAATGGACCTCCCTAATAACTCTTACCTGTAGGCATCAGGCTCTAAATGAGACAATTACCGTCATCCCCTCACACTGATCCCTGTTTCCTCTTACTTTTCTGAGGCCCTGGAAACCACCGTCATGTGGTTCTTTTATGTCTAACCACTGGGAAGAGTCTGATTGTTCATGAATTCGGGAAACTAAGTTTGTTCCAGAACAACCAACTACCTCACTGTGTGGCTGTTACCAACCTAGCTCGAAATATGCTATCTCTTTCCCTTAAATTTGATTTTTAAATTTTCCATTTGGAGCCAAGAATGTTATTGGAAGGTTACTAAAAATGACAAGAATGTTGTTTGCTTGAACTGCCCATCTTTTTGTCTGTCTTTGCTTTTTACTTTCATCACCTTCTGTTTTCACTGGGGTCTCTCCTGAGGAAACATGGTATGCTGATGATTGTCAGATTTATCTGCCATTAAAACCAACTAGTGCTTGCTCCATTCACCCTCTGTTAAAATGTCTGGACGACATTGAGGCATGGATGGCTTCACATTTTTTAAGTTTTAATGATTGAAGTCGTTGTGTTTAGCCCTGGCTCAACCGCCGTCTCTGGTCCTGTAAACCTGGACTCCGTTCAGCCATATTAAGTAGAGTTGCATTCGGGCCACAAAAAATCTGACCCGGCCCAGCCCCAGCCTGTAGCCATCATTTCCAAAGCCGATCCCACCCAACGAATTAACAGTAATTACAGGTCTGAAACCGACCCCCCCCCCCAACATTTTTAATTAAGATTTGACTGTTTATATTGTTATTAGCGGATGCGCACGGCTGAGTAAAAGGGGGCAGAAGATCAGAGCTGAGGTGGTGTTTGTCCTTTCATGGCTGTCAAAGTGCATTAAATCCCTGTTTCTGCATGCATTCTGCATTATTCAGACATGGACCCTGCTCTGACATGTCTGTGGGATATTTTGAGATCTCACTTGTTTGGGTCGTCTGCCCCGCACATCAGCTGAGTACAGCGGCTGAAGTCCATTTGGGCTTTGATGGATCACTGCCTGGCAGTAGTCCCATCTGAAGCTTAATTTATTATTTTTTACCTCTTTCAAGCGCACGGTCAAATGGCCGCATGCAGCTGGTGATTGTATGGCAAGCCATGTTGCCATAAAATTGGATCGTGAGTCGTGCGCAACCACTGACACAATCAAAAGCATAACATTAACCCAGCCCGCCCATCCAACGCATTATTATGGCCTGGCCCAGTCCAAATTCGAGTCGGGCAGGGCTTCGGTCCCGGGTTAGAAATGACAGCTCTAATCTTAAGCAGTCTGTTAAAAATCTTTAGTTTTAGACTCTTGACTTTAAATTTAATCAACAAATCAACTCTGCTCTGCAGAAAAGCTCCTTCCAGTTAAGGCAGGTAGCTAAGCTTATTTCAGTGTTGTCCAGATCTGACCTTGAAGAACTAGTCCATGCCTTTATCACTACCCAGCTGGACTGTGGGGGCCTTGCTCAAGGGCCCAGAGTGGGGCAGATGTGGGTGGAGACAGGTGTGACTGCTTCACTTATCTCACCCACATTTTTGATGTTGTTGGTACCGGGGCTTGAACAGGCGATCTTCCGATCACAAGCTCACCTTCTTAACCTCTGCGCCTTCTACCCCAATATTTGCCTACTTTTCCTACCACTTTGTTTTTCCATTCTTTACTTTAGCACACTGAGTAAGAGCAGCCTGACATGTGTGTCCTGTAAATATATATATACTGTATATATACACACCGTCATCCTCCAGCAAGCATCCTGTTTTCTGTCATCACGTTGTATCTTGTCTTTTGCTACAGTCACAGGATGCTGCTTTGGGGGTTTCTTTAGGTGAAAATACCTTTTCACAGTTGCCTCAACACAAGGCGTAAGATGCTGCTGCACAAAATCGGCCCTGGACCTTCGAACAAACATTCCAGAGGACCACATGAGTCTAAGCTGTAAAAATCAACAATCAAACCCACCAGGATGAAATGTTTCTGATTGCAGATAAAAATAGTCGTCACACACATAGCTCTTTGACGGGGGATGAGTGAGCGATGCTCAAAGATGTTGTCATGACAGACTGGCAGGCGGGAGAAAAAACACTGAGGCAGAATGATTGGCTTCTCCTCTTTGATGTTCCTGTCTGACTTTCTTGTGATGGTTGGTTACATCTTCAAAACCCCTTCTGTGTTGACAGTCGTAATGACCCCAAACATTTCATCTGTCACTTCTGAGCAGAGCTCCGACGAACTTCCCAGTGTAAAATACATCCCCCCCCCTCTACGACCAGACTTCACACCATGTTTTGACACCAATTCAGAAGGACAGTAGTTATTCATTTCTCTTTTGCCATGGACTTGAAGTTGGATGTATTTACACAGAAGAGTGGGTTTCGCTTTAAAATCTAGAAAAACAAAGCGAACGTCAGTGTCAAAACGTTGGAAACAGAAATGCTGGTTATACAACAAAACCATCAACGTGAGGTTATGTTCTTTTTCTGATAAAATCCAAGTTCAAGTGAAGAAAGTAAAGAGACAACTTATGATTCTAAACAGCATGAAAATAAAATGTTGTACAACACAAGTCCAAACATATGGTTCCAAAACCTTCAAATGGATTCTCTTTTCAAATGTTACATTTTATCTATAAATGTGATGTTTGCTGCATGTGACCCTGATAAATTCTTCAAAGCCAGCTTTTGTTGTGCATTTTAGTTATTTTAAATTTAAAGACTTGAACATCCATCTTGTCTGCAGGGAGGGAGGCAGTTTACTACTTTTTTTTTTTTTTTTGGAGGGACACCTCTCATGTGGAACCAATCTTCAGGTCTTCTTTTAGCATTCTGTTCCAACACATGATAATTAATTTCACAACAGCTTTTTTTCGAACCCTCTTCAGTCTTACTGATCTCTATTTAACTCTTCGTCTCGACTGAGACCATTCAAAGTGCTACCTATAGCAGGTAAGATATTAACTGTTAATAACATCTCCACATAACCTGACTTTAAAAGATTGAAACTGTCCCACTAACTTCCGAGAATCTAAAGTTACTTCAATCCAGTATGCAGGATTTGAACGTGCACGCCTCGACAACATGATTAACATCACCAAAGCGTGACATCAGATTAATGTGAATAATTCCTGGATCATAAGTGTGATTTTAAAACTGCACCTTTTTTTTAGCTGAGGCTAAAAATGCTCATGCGACACTTGGCAATTATGAAACTACTGTATGTGCAAGTTTAAATAAATGAGTTGTACAAACAGATTTTTAACATAAAAACAAACACACAGAGCAAAATTAGACTCATTTTACTAGTTTTAATCAATTTATTGTTAGTAGCTAAAGAGAGTTGGGCATTGACAGGTAAGTAAACTGCTGCTAATTTTTTATTTTTTTTATTGATACATTCTGGATTGCTGGCCCTTTTTTTGAAGAAAAAATACACAAAACATTGCAGAATTAAAATTCTGACTTAAATTCATTTGTAAATAAGCTTAAAACTGTGCATTTCGTTCTGAAGTCAATACAATTTAAGTATGTTTTAAATTTGTGAAGTACTTGTGTCTATTTGATTATTCCAATTGGGTGCGTGTAAAAGACTGCACTGTGGCGCTTGTATTTCATAATCAGGACACAATTTGCTGGGGATGAGTGTGCTCAGATGGAGGCTCAAACATCAACAGACTGTCAAAAATCACCTTTTCATCTGAAGGAATGGCTGAAACGGGTGAATTCAGTCAATCTGCTTTCCTTTCAAACCTTCTGCCCCCATCCTTTGCCGCCTTCATAAAACCTGGAATGTGCTTCAAAGAATGTACACTATCTGTCCTCCATGAATAAAACATCTGTCATTCATCAGCCGGTACAATATGTGCCGATTTAACAGAGCATAACAGCTCTGCAAGGCAGCCAGACTGACTCGACAGAGTCCTGCAAAACGTACAAACCCAACGACGTGTCATCTGTCTGCCTTTAGACATCAGGCTGTTTCATTCAGACAAGATCCAGAAGAAAAGGGGACAGGGATGCAAATATGTGTCCACCATAATGCTCAGGATGTGGAGAGGAGGCTGCCCAAATATGATTTCACACCTCGGACAGAACCCAAACGACTATATTAAAGGTTTCTTTACACTACACACTCTTTCAGTCTTCACTCAGCCCCTTTCTACTAATTGCTCCTAACTTCTGATTCTCCAAATTCGTAAAGTATTGTATTTTAAATGATAAAAAAAAAATCTTCTTCATAACACAAATGTTGGTAGCCTCATCTCTTAACCACAGTTTAGCAAACATTATTCTTCCTCTTAGGCCCCTAGGGTCCATTCAAGAGTAATATGAGTGTATGCACATATGAAAAGTGAATAATAATAATAATAATAATAATAATAATCAAGACAATTCACATATTTCTTAGATATTTGATTTTTGTTGCTTCACTTGCACATATTTTGATTGATGCAAGTGCAGAACTACACTGCACATTTGTCCACAAATTGAAATTGTCAGTGAAACTGACAGAACTCCTGCTTTTTGCATGAGAGCACAATATAAGTTAACTACTAAATCTAATTATTCTTTTTGGGTAACAACAGTAATGTTCCATGATTTGGTAGATTATAATATTTTATCAGTTATGTACAGGGCTCATAATAACACATTACCTTTAAATATCCAATAACATTTTGTTAAAAGAGAGAGTTGTTCTAATCTTAAGGGGATGGACATTTTTGTGAAACCCAAATTTTGAAATAGTTTGAAGGAACGGTCTACCTCAATCCAAGGAATTAGATTATGGAATAATTTGGAGAGTGATATTACAAATGCCAGGTCAGTGTCTATGTCTAAGAGAATGATCAAAATTGGTTCGTTGAAAAAAAATATGAAGTGGCTTGATGTGTATGAATTGACACTCGAGAAGGAGTTGTTTATTTTGTTTTGTTGTTTGAAGATTATTCTTGTTTGAATTATTTTTTGGGTAAAAAGGGGCAGCTATTTTAAGATTTTTTTTTTCATCTTTCTGCTGCCTTTCATTTTATTTGTGTTGTGTCTATTATTGTGTATATGATTGTTTTGTTTTGTTTAAAAATAAAAGCATAAATAAATAAATAAACAAAAAAATAACTTATATTTGGGTCACAGTGATCCTTAGATTTGCAAGAACATTGCGCTCAGAACAGGTGTAGTGCTTTCATTTGATAATAAAATAAAGCCTGTTGCGCCCCCTTCCGGCTGATAGCGCAGCTGCGTGTTCATGTAGTATCCCCGCCTCACCGTCAGGTGGCGCTGTGAAAAGAAGCCGCTGATTACACAGTTGCCGCTTCCGCTAACTCTCATCCGACAGAGCTAGCAGCGGGGTGTCTAAAAACAAACAATGGGCAAGAAACACAAAAAACACAAGTCTGATAAACACGGATATGAAGGTAATTTTGTTACACAAGTAACCATTTTATTTGCATTGCACTTCTGTAGAGTTTTTGTTAAAAAACAAACAGAGTTACCTCTTTATGTTCGGTTATCGTAAATTATTACGATTACGATTAATTAGCGTTAGCTCGGTTGGACTAACTGCTCTGCTGAACAGCAAGATGATATTTATGCGTATTCCCCGCGTGTATCTGTAATTCTACCCATTGCGGTTGATTAACGATAAAATAAAATATGTTATTTCGAGTGGCAGCATGCCATTACGTTGTTTGCTAGCTGATAGCATGCGAGTTGTCAGGGTTCGTGTTAGCTCACATGCTTTGATTTGATGCTTGCAGATTACGGAGACAGGCCGCTGAAGCTGGTGTTAAAAGTGTCCGGGAACGAGGTGACGACCGGAAGCTCGAGTTTGGACACTTTTTACGAGGACCACCTGGCAGACGGAGACAAACCTAAAGAGAAAAAGAAGAAGAAGAAAAAAGACAAAGAAAGAAGCCTTGGGTCACCAGGGGAGGAAAGGGGGAAGAAGAAGGTAAAAAGGGTATTTTATGAAATTGTAGAAGGGACACTAGAGATTGTGAAGGGGGTCTGTTACACTCATGTTTGAGATTTTTGTTTGTGTTTTAGATGACCAAGAAGAAAAAAGGACACATAGCAGAGGGAGAAAACGACAGAGATCCGTGCAGGACTCCTATACGTTCAGAGCTGGATAAACTAGAAGGTATTAAATAATTCCCTCCCCAGCATTTATTATCTAAATGTTTATTTCTTATATGCTCTTGTTGTTTTCCCTGACAGAAAAAGAGCAGACGCCTCTGCAGGAAGCTCTGCATCAGCTCATAAGGCAGCTTCAAAGGTGCAGAATGGATTACACAAATTTATTTTTTTTGCATGTCTGGCAGCACATTTCTTGGCTGCACTGGGAATTGTAAGAACTAACCAATTAATTATGTTTTGTTAATGTATCGCTGCCACGTTTGTGATAAAGAACTGTATTTTCTTTGTAGGAAAGACCCCAATGCGTTCTTCTCATTTCCAGTCACAGACCTCATTGCACCTGGTTATTCTTCAATTATCAGACGCCCTATGGACTTCAGTTCAATGAAGGAGAAAGTAAAGAAAGGTTACTACCAGTCGTTGGACGAACTCAAGGTACACGTATCACTGCTTCCAAAGAGTAAACGCATTGCTTGATTAAAAGCAGTGTGTTTATATTTGATCAAATAAATTTAAATGTTTTTTTTTTTGGGAATAAATTAATGTTAAAAAAGTTCTGAAAGGGCCACGCGTTAGTTGTAACTGAAGTTATATGGAATTCTAAAGCGTTTAAAATTTCATCTCCAATTTCTTTGTCACGTTGTCAAGTGATTAACAGTGTTTTATATATATGTACATTTTGTTTTTGGGACAGATGGATTTCAGGATCATGTGTGAGAATGCCATGATTTACAACAAACCTGAGACAATCTACCATAAAGCAGCTCGAAAACTGTTGCATTCTGGGATGAAGATCCTGAGCCAGGTGTGTAAATTCACTACAAGTTTTCCTCGTGAAATGAATGAAAGAGTGCGCAGCATTCCTACTGAGAATTGGTGTAGGGACAAAATGTGAAAATTACGCATGCACATAAAACATTTATATTTATCAAACTGCACACGCATGCTTCCAGGCACCTTTCCATCATACATGACAACGAAGGTGGAACTGAGCAAAACCCCTCCTCTGACGTGCCTCCATTTAAATATTCACAATGTACTTGACTCACATATGAGTTTAAGTGACATCCCATTCCTAATCCATACGGTTCAATATGACGTTGGTCCACCCTTTGCAGCTAGAACAGCTTCTTCTGGGAAGACTGTCCACAAGGTTTAGGAGTGTGTTTATGGGGATTTTTGACCATTCTTCCAGAAGCGCATTTGTGAGGTCACATACTGATGTTGGACGAGGAGGCCTGGCTCTCAGTCTCTGCTCTTATTCATCCCAAAGGTGTTCTTTCGGGTTAAGATCAGGACTCTGTGCAGGCCAGTCAAGTTCATCC
Organism: Garcialebias charrua; assembly: GCA_038048925.1. Classification (NCBI taxonomy): domain Eukaryota; kingdom Metazoa; phylum Chordata; class Actinopteri; order Cyprinodontiformes; family Rivulidae; genus Garcialebias; species Garcialebias charrua. The sequence goes on from JBBPBX010030460.1 coordinate 20,986, forward strand.
ACACCAGACTCTGCCATCCATGTCTTTATGGGCCTTGCTTTGTGCACTGGTGCACAGTCATGTTGGAAGAGGAAGGGACCAGCTCCAAACTGTTCCCACAAAGTTGGGAGCATGGAATTGTCCAAAATGTCTTGGTATGCTGAAGCAGTCAGAGTTCCTTTCACTGGAACTAAGGGGCCAAGCCCATCTCCTGAAAAACAACCCCACACCATAATCCTCCCTCCACCAAACTTTACACTTGGCACAATGCAGTCAGACAAGTACCGTTCTCCTGGCAACCGCCAAACCCAGACTGCCAGATTGCCAGACGGAGAAGCGCGGTTCATCACTCCAGAGAACGCACCTCCACTGCTCTAGAGTCCAGTGGCGGCGTTCTTTACACCACTGCATCCGACGCTTTGCATTGCACTTAGTGATGTATGACTTGGATGCAGCTGCTCAACCATGGAAACCCATTCCATGAAGCTCTCTGTGCAATGTTCTTGAGCTAATCTGAAGGCCACATTACCGTATTTTCCGGCCTATAAGTCCTACCTTTTTGCCTAATTTGCATGCCCTGCGACTTATACGGCGAAGCGACATATTTAGGGATTTTTCCCCATATTTTTAGACACATTTTTGGCTGAGATATGACTGTTTCCATTCATTCTGACGAAAAAAATTTGAGCAGTATCACTTTCGGCTGCTAGGGTCCACCGACCGTTCCCAGCTCGTGTCCGACAGCAGACTCATCTGGTCGGACTCACTCTGTCGCAGCACGGTCTCCTGCTCTCTGGAGGTATGAACTACTGTTAGCTCAGTGTTTGTTAGCAAAATAGCTCATGAACCACACGACAGATTTTGATGAAACTTACAGAAAGTAATCACTGGATGGACATTTACAACCTATTAGCTGTAGGAGATGTTTGAGCTAAAATTCAATTTATTTTCGCGCGCACTTTTGGAAGACCGTCAAAGCGAAACAATTTAATTCCAGCTGATTTGAACATTACGTTAATTTTTGAAGGTAAAGTTCAGCTCAGAAAACTTTTACTATAATGTCAGCAAACCTATATACATTTTTAGGTGTTTATCTTGTTAAATTTTAAAGGGTACCTCAGATGGGTTTTTAAAATTTTTATGGTATTTCTGTGGGCTATCCAGACCCTATTCCTTCAATTTAATGCACAAAATAATTCTTAGATAATCAATTATACCCTTTTTAATTCTGCCATTTTTAACTTTCGTTTTGAACGACCGGTTTCTGATACAAGTTCTGAAGTCCACGCCCTTCAAAGATCTGTTTACGCCCTCTGTAACAGCCAGTATCTGTAATGTGTTGTTGTTTTAAAATTAGCTCTTTTTTTATTACTCATTTGACTTACTGTTAGTGCTAGCTTAAGATAACTTACCGAAACCCGTCTGAGCGCGCCGCAATTTGCTGCTCCTTTTAGCATGAGACCACCCGAATCCGATGCTAATGTTAGCTTGTTCCTCTTCCGGTGTTCGCCAGCTCCGCTCGTTTCACGCGGCGATTTTGGGAGTTATCGCTGTTCCAGTCAAGACAACACAAAGTTCACCAAGTGTCTCCCGTAAATTAATCCGTAAGGAGAAGGTCCTCGCTGCTGCGAGGCTCCTGTGAGGCTTCAGTGAGGCTGTACAGTTGAAGCTCCGCTCCATCAAGCCAGAAGAGGGTCCCGTCGCAACCGGTCTCTACGCCGGGGGTATGCTCGTTTAATTTTTGCCGGCGGCGCGTTGGGAGAGATCGCAAATACACTAAAAATTGAACTAAAACATAAAAATAACAATTATACTTTATTTATAAAGCCATTTAAAAAAAACACAGCTGCAACAAAGTGCTGTACACATGAAATTAAGAACATATAAACAAAAGATGAGATGAAATCATGAAAAACAACAGTCATGTGTTTAATACAGAAGTGGGTTGAGCCTAACCAGGGGTTGCTAGGTGAGGGGCTGGACTCAGGTTGTGGTGGGTTGTCCTAGCGCTTGTGACGTCACAAGCGCGATTGATTTCAAAACGAAACCTAAATTATCACAGTAAAATAAATCTACTTAGAGTAAATAAACCACTGGGTGCATTTTTTTGGCCTTAGGACTGTTTTTTTATGAAGTAAATACCCAAAGTTGAGTAAAAAAAACATTAAAAAGTGAATTTTGCATGTGTGGTCCCCTTTAAAGAAATGAAGCATATCCGCTCGCTGCGCGTGCACGCTTTGCAGCACCGACGTAGCAAAACTATTTTTTTTAAATTCAGCTGATTTGACCGGTACGTGCATTTATTACGGAAAAGTTCAGCTCAGACACATTTTTGCTTTAATTTTCAGCAAACAAAACAATTGTTTTTAAGTTTTAATCTTGTTAAAGTCCTACCGTGCACGCTCCTGTGGCCATTTCGCAGCCAATCCATTTTGGGCAAAACACCGGCCCACATTTCCGGGTTGTCACTGCTGATGCGTAACATACGCGAAGCGTCAGTGGTGACTCATAATAGATGCAACGTATACGGCGGTGTGACATGTTTATGGATTTTTCCACTTTATTGGACACAATTGGACTGATGCGACTTATCGAGTGGAAAGTACGGTATGTTTGGAGGTCTGTAGTGATTGACTCTGCAGAAAGTTGGCGACCTCTTCACACTATGCGCTTCAGCATCCGCTGATCCCGCTCCGTCAGTTTACGGCCTACCACTTCATGGATGAGTTGCTGTAATTCCCAAACACTTCAATTTTTTATAATACAGCTGACAGTTGACTGTGGAATATTTAGGAGTGAGGAAATTTCACGATTGGATTTGCTGCATAGGTGGCATCCTTCCAGTTCCACCCTGGAACTCACTGAGCTCCCGAGAGCGACCCATTCTTTCACAAATGAATGTAAAAACAGTCTGCATGCCTAGGTGATTCATTTTATACACCTGTGGCCATGGAAGTGATTGGAACACCTGATTCTGATAATTTGGATGGACTTTTGGCGATGTAGTGAATATACAAATATGTCTTGCGTGTGTGATTCTCTCGGCACAATCAAAAATGATGTCTAGATTCAGGAAAATAAGGAATTCAAGGAATGTGAGTCAGAGATGCTTCTAAAGGAGTAAATGGTAATGCTAAACATTTTTATCACACTGTCCTCTTGCATTTTCACCATTTGCAAACAGGAGTGATTGTGAAGCTGTGCTTGTCAGAGCAGAGCATACCTGCAGAAGTATCGAAAAAGCGAGGGACAGCTGCCCATCGCTTTTCATTCAGTAATGTTAGACACCACTTACTGTGCATAAAATACACACTGCTACTGGAACTGAGAAGTGAATCGAGGACAGAGGTCTGCCGGGGGCGCTCTTAGGAGGTTGAGGCAATTCCAACTTACTACACGTACTGCAAACACAGAGGTACTCGAGAGCTTGGTTCATTTATGAAGTGGTTGTTGTGAAGAAACTATTTGTTGCACATCGACAGAATGTTTCAGCCCTGGTGTAGAGGAATTTGATGCACGTGGGCGTCGTACACCATACGGCTGGCATGGCACAGCTCAGAAAGCACTGTGAAATAATTTGTCAGCCAACACTTTCTCAGTAAGATCTGAAGTTCCCTTAGATAACTCACACATGTTATGTTCCTCATTAGTCTTTGAGCATTGCAGATGTGCAGTAATCGATTTATTTACATCTACACATGACAGAAATATAAGAAACTTCACACGAGTGACGTTGTTTCAGTCATGTTCTATGTTATGCTGTAGGAGGTTCAGTGTAGTTTAGGCGCATCGGTCATTTTTAAATGTTACTTTGCCCCTTGTACACTGTATGGAAGCAGTCTTCTCAATCTTTCTGCTGTGTGATAGACTTTGCAGTGTAGCTAAGTCTGTCAGCTGTTGCTGATATATAATGACTACCGGTAATTTGTTTCTGCATATAGAATTATTATTTTTTTTTTTACTGTAAGAAGTTATTACAGTTCTGCATTTGAAGCTTGAAAACAAGAACCATTATAATCACTCATTCACACCAAGGTAGTATTTTACATGTATTTTCACAAAGCTTTGCATGTCACAGTCATTGAGTCGCCTCTTAAAGTGTGTGTGACTATGCATAAAGTGGCAGAGTAGCTACTCAGCTTTGATTTTTTTGTACACATATGCTTCGAATAATTAATATATAAAAGTATTTTTTAATCAAATAGAGCGTCGCCGTTTTCGGGTGGAGAAAGGAGGGGTCAAACGCTGATGCATTTTATGACGCAATCGCCAGAACGCACCTTGTACTATGGCAGAGAATATACAAACCGAGGAATTAAGCAATTTAAGTGAAGATTTGAGCGATTTGTCTTCAGTTTGGGAAGCCGAAGTTAGTTCGAGAGTTGAACAAGAAACATCTGGTTCTAATTTAGGTCTGCACCCGTATTTATTTGACTCTTACCGTTCAGTGAACGAGGTGGTGCGAGGGGAAATCCGACATTTCAGATGAGCAAGGTTCCGAGGGTGAAGTGCTGGAACCCGATCGTAGTCGTCTACAGAGCTGGCGATGTTAGAACACCCAAATGCGACACAACGTACCGGCATTTTTCAAGTTATACAAAAGAAAATAGGTGATCTTGAAGACAATTACACTGCATGCTAATAGCAGCGGCAGACAACCGTGCTGGTCTCTACGTCACGACGTCGCATGCGTAAGTACCCGGATGTCCCTTGACGAAACACGGCGCCAATTATAAAATCACTTTTAAATCAAATTTTCATAGATTTATCATTTTGCTTGGAAAAACGAACATAGTTGAATGAGACAACATATATTTTGTGCCACTTTATGCATAGTTCCAAAATCATGTCACACACACCCTTTAAAGTGTCAACAGACTTTTCAAACTTTGATCTGCCCTTTCATTTAAAGGCTTTGGTTTTGAGCTGAACCAGTTTTTGCTCTAAAGAGCCCTGTCCGGTTAGAGCTCACATTGAGCGTCACGTTTATTCTGTTCACACTTTGACACCGTGTTTCATCATTTGTGGATGTGATCATGAGAACATGCTGCACTTTACTGAGTTGTGTTTTCATAGCATTTGTTTTGTTCCTCTCTATGGGAGCAGACTAATGGTGTTCCCACAGTGAGGCACAAACTGAACGCTGCTTACATACATTATCTGAAGTTTGTGTAACTGCTGTTGTCCTTCTAATAGTGCAATTTTTTGACCACAAAACAATATTAGTATTTCAGATTAGTAACTTTAAAAAAGGCCTAACATTCCTTGAAAGAATGTGTATTGCTCATTTTCTTTCAGGTCAAAGTGAGACTAAGACTCTCAGCTACTACCACATCCCGCTCTAACTCAGTGTCTGTAAAACTGACCGACTTACATCCATTTATGTGCTTTCTAAGGTTGGCTGACTGTGGCAGCCATCTTTAAATGATTTGACTCAAACATACGTCCAATATTTACATTCTGAGAGTTTCCTTCCACTGGTTCATGAGAGATTTTGGCAACACACGTGGAGGCAAAATCAATGTTGCGCCTGATAGTTCCTGCAGCAGAGCCCTCACACGAGGCTTGCTTTTACAAAGCTACAACACATGATGGCAGCAGAGAACGTTGTGATCTTCATGCATCATCAGTGTTCAGAAGTACTCTCCTCATTTGTTTGCTTTTTTTTTCCTGTTCTTTTACTTGAACAGGAAAGGCTGGACAGCCTGAAGCAGAGCATTGATTTCATGTCAGGCCTCGACCCCCTGACCAAACAGCCCTTCAAGTCTGAGGAGCAAGGGGTCGGCAGCCTGGACCAGAACAAGGAGGGAGCCTCGAGCTCGGGGGCCAGTGAACGCTCCCAGACACCCAGCACACCCAGGTGCTTCAGCACATTCCAACAATACGCACAGCTGTGTTTCCTCATGTTGTCTGGTTTCACAGCACTACGAGTAAAGCTGATCAAATGCATCAGAACCAGCACGAAGCGGGCCGATGAAAACACTTTCCTGCTCGGTCAGGGCATGTGTTGGTTTTGAGCTGAAGGCTGAGAATGTGAGGAATGCCCGACAACACGCTGGGACTTGTTTATGTTTGTGGTCGTACGTCTTTACATCACTTTTGTTTCCATCCGAGTCAACATGACCTGTTGATGGAAGTGATTTGTTACAGAAGGGCTCGTCGTCACAGGAACGACCTGAAAGAGCTGCTGCCGTGCAAATATTTAACTCAACTTTTTGTTTTGATTTAAAACTAATCTTGATGACGTCTAGTACTGATGTTAGCAAACGTTTGCAAAGGAAAGTGTAGGCGTTCAGTCAACTGGAGCTCGTAGATTTCATTGATGCAGCTTTTTTTGTCTTTCAATAAAATCAAGTATTTTAGCTCAAGGTCAAAGTGTCTCATCCTTTTCTTTAATTTTTTAATTAATTAATTTATTTTGCAGACAGGACAAAGACAGCAAGGACGAAGCGGCAAAGGCTGAGAAAGAGCTTGAGGAAATCCGCAAGGTCGTGGATGAGTCTGGAGGAAAGCTGTCCAACAGAGTGCTGCAGTGTGCTGACGTGAGGAAGCAGGAAGTGACTCCCAACATTTTATTTCTTCTAATCTGGACATCAGCTTGTAAACATGCCTTGTTTTTTAAACAAGGAAATGTGCTGTTTGTTATAGCTCCTATCTAAGAAAGTCTGTGTTTTAGCTTCACGTGAATCCTGTTGTTGACCAGTTTTCTTGTTTGTTGACAAACATTTCTATGATCATCTGAGTTTTTCTGTCACGTTGACTGTTTTTTGATTTTCTTTTGTAGTTGGAGTTTGCGAGGCAGAAGCCTGACGGCTCCACCACTCTGGCTTTACTCAACCCAGCTGATCCCTCGCCAGGGGGTAGGTCTGTTTTTAAGGACCAATTAAAATGCACCCATTATCAGCGTATTCCACAACCAGTGTTCAAGGGCGGTGGCCCTCCCTCGCAACAGGATCGCCCGCTCTCCTCATGAAGCTCATGACGTGTGAAAAATATAAACATCCATACGTGTTCGCATGTGACCAGTTCTGTGCAGCGGGGGAGACGCCAGCGCTAAAACATCATTACCGTCTCCCCCCGCCCTGCACCACAACTACAACACAATTTGTAGCTAAAACTTAACGTTGTATTCAGTGTTAATGTGTTCCCAGCAACATCGTTAGCGTATGCCAATGCAAATATATAACAGGGACTACCTTTGTTATAAATTTCATGTTAGTCTTATGAATATAAGAAAGTTATATAAAGGCAAAACACTTTCACTGTCAAACTTTAGGAGTTTTATTACTGTAATTAATCACATTTTGACTTGTGAACATCACACAGAGTTATGTTTGAAAATAACTAAAAAAAATTAAATATAATTTAAAATACTTGAACATGAAAAGCTGAAAGATTAGTAACAACAGGCAAACTAATGGTAGATAGTCAATGCAAAATACTTTAATTTTCACATATTTTTTTTATTATGATAAAAATTATGCAACTCAATTAAACCAAGAGTGTTTTTTTTTTTCTATAACAAGAAGTTTTGTAAAGTCTGTTGAGAAGACCCTGAAGAAGAACACACTGCAGTGAGAAAAGCTACACACTTTGTTAATAACTCTCTGAAACATTCACAATATTATGATCCAGTTGTTTTCTGTATGTTTTTCAGCATCTTTCTCGTTCCACAGTTTTTAAGCTGTTTCAACAAATCGTATCAAAACGTTCAGCTCTTTCAGGATAATCCTGCTATGACTTTTGGTATTGGTTCAGCTTTAGCTTTTTGAAATAATTTTCCTTTTCTGCCATTTTTTCCTCATAGTAAATTAATTGATCTCATTTTACATCTTTCAAATCTTTAGATCTGTTTACAGCCTTTCACTGCTCCTTTCACATGTTGTTCTGGTTCAGCTTCTTTGTGCAAATTTAAACTTTTTTTCAGTGACTTTCAGCTGTTTTATTCTCCTTTCTGATTCTTTCAGTGAATTTCAGCTTGATTTCTGCAAGTTTCGGCCTTTTCTGCTATTTCAGCTACTATTTAGCTGTTTTAATGCTAATTTTAACCTTTTCAGCTAATTCCACATTTTTTGCACTCATTTTCAGCAAAAATATGCTCTCCACTTCCTTCTGGTAATTTAAGCTTCTTTCTGCCTTTTCAGATACTTTTCA